>JAGVSQ010009149.1:0-13829 GCA_022683975.1 Rhyacophila evoluta | reverse complement strand
AACAGTGATCTCACATATGGAAGTTTACCAGTTTTAAATAATTTAGAATTTAAGTTGATTTTGTTTAGAAACGTTATAATAATGTGTATATATGCTTGTTATTAAATTAAAACAAAGACGCGGTTGCATCAGGCGGCATCATGTAAGGGGTGGAAAAAGTAGTGAAATCAATACAATTGTTCCAAAGCAAGATATTTTTTAATTACGTCCGAAAGTGAAAATTACGAACAAAAAATGCTGGAAGAATGTACGAAAGTAGAAAATGGAAAAAAAATTAGGCGTGAGACCTAAAAACATAAAACCATATGTTTGGAAGGAAGTGAAAAATATGTTCGTAATATTTTAAAGACATGCATCATACTGAAGAAAGCTACCACGTGACCCTGCTTTCTGGTGGATGTTTCATGAATATATATATTATTCAAGGTTGGATAGAGGAAAGGAAATCAATCATTAATAGCGTGTTACATAATCTATTATTTATAAAAGGTAATTTTTTTATTGTACTGTCAGCCATCATAGTCGTCTTATAATAAAGCTTTTATGTAATTTCATGGAGAATTTGATTTAATTAAGTGATAATATGTAGAAACTTTCGGGGATTTCAGTAATCGATTCCCAAATCTAATGGATTTTTGAAAATATTAAAATGTAGAACTAGATAGCCGTTGAGTTGAACAATTGGTTGACTTACCAATTTTAAGATTATCTATTATCAAAGAATTATCTGTCAAGACTTATCTTCACATTGCGGTAATAAATGTGCTCCACTTTAAGAGCGGACATAGTGAACATTTTAAATGTACATTTTAAAGATGAAGATATTTTAACAGATAATTTCTATGAGTTTTTGGTACCGAAATATAATTGAAAAATATGGAAATATTAATATAGACACCTGATTTTAAATTCGCAATCTACGATTTAATAAGATTTAAAATTATTTTGATTCACTCACCCACTGAGAGTTTTTTAAATGTTATGATGAAATAAAATCATGATAAGTAACGGATTTTTATGGTGGGGAAATTCTTTAATAAGTAACCCAGTGACTGAAATTTGAGATCGATTAAAATATTACTAAGTTTTTTTTGAACGTCTTTAATTTAAGACAAATTGATGTTTTAGAAGCTTGAAGCATGAATAATGAGGCACTTAGCACTCTAGCTGTGGAAAAATCGTGTTTGGAAATTGGCACTTAGGCATCTTCTCCACCTAATAAAAGTAAAACGTGTGAAGCTTTGGAAAAGTGTAGGCTATTTATATAAACCCTTTTATAGATGCGTTAAACGAAGGCTTTAATATCCCCAAAGGGAAGTAATTATTATTAGTGTATATAGTTACAGTACAAATAAAGCACTCTTTATACCCAGTGGTATGTCATTATTTGTTTTTTTTTTTGTCTTTTTTTCCCATCTGAAAAGTTGCTTTAGAAATGAACCCTATAAAAATTTCCTCACTCCTAGAACCTATCTTCGAAATGAGAATATGGATCAACACAGTATGAAAATATTCACTTCTACCTTAACTAAGTGGATTCTCACAGAGATTTTTTCTGAAAATTTTCATTGCATTCACTTGGCAGAACCGGAAGGTTGAGATTTTTTCTGAAAATCGCTGACTAATCTCAACCTTCTGGTTCTGTAAGTAATTTAAGTAATTTATATATAAAAGTAATTTATATTTACTCCCGTGACATTTTCGTCGAATAAATAAGATCACTTCTCAATATTAGAGTTTCGAGATATTCTTGATTAATACCAGGTGTAAGTACGAGGCGGATAAATAGAGAGTTGACATATGCAGTCTTACTTATTTTAATGAAAAAATCATGTGCAGGATTCAAACTTGCAACATGAAGCACCAAAATACGTTCATTTACACTTAGCCAATTCCACTTTATCTTTGCGAATGATGATTTTGTAGCCTTCAAATTTTGCAAAATCAAAATCAAATTATAAAAGCTCATTTCTCAATAATGATTGATATTTATTAACAAAGCTTATTTAGAATACAAATCATGTATGTTTTATTGCATGTCAACCAAAGGTTTAAAAAAGTACTCAATCATACTGATTATGAAAAAATAGTAGATAGAATAAGAAAAAGTAATGGTTTTATTGTAAAAATATAATTGTGTTATAAATTCTAAATTATCTAAAGCTGGTAAACTTCCACGTGTGACAAGTTTACCAGTTTTAAATAATTTAGAATTTAAAATCAATTTCCATCACTCACCATCAGTCAAAAATACTAATTATTTAAATTGTGTTATAGTTTTATAGTATACAAAAATCCGTTTTGGAGGTGTATAACGTGGCGAATTGTTGAGGGAAAAGCAAACACAGAAAGGACTACGTAACGTTTTATAATAAAAGCTAAATATAGTGTTATATTGTCAGTTATATTTGTCATATAACAAAGCTTTTACGTGATTTCATAGAGAATTTAATTTAATTAAGTGATACCATAGACAATAATTTGTAAGATTCGTCAAACAGGTACGTAACGATAATTATTTGAATAAATATTCCTTTGCTCACACAGCAACCTCTTTTAGATACACAGGTTTCGTCTCATATTCAAAATACACATGTCCCTTTTGTATTCAAACTCCTTTGTTTGATATTTGATGAGATTTATGATAATAATTGAGATGAAATCCTTAGAACTCAAAATCATATATTACAAGAGAAGACGCTTTTACATTTACAAATTTATCAATTCAGTTGTTGACTCAGATTGAATTCTTAACACCAAAGAATGTTTATATTTTATATAATATTTTAAGTTTTATGTTCTGGAAGATGAAAACACGCAAAAGAAATTCACTGCTGTTTTGTTTGAAGCTTTTTCTAACCTTTAGGAAGACGATGCGCTGTAAAAATTGAGTTGTATTTAAATCAATTTTAATTTAGAATACATTTTTTTTATCTCGTTGGCTCCGAAAAGTTGTGATTATTACATGTGACATTAGTGATTAGAATTAAAACATTAGAAATTTTGCAAGAGAGAGATAAGTGTGATAATTTTATATTTGTGAATTAAATATAATTTATTACATATTTGTTCGAATTGCTTATAAAAAAGTTCATTTAAGCAAATATCTGGCATTATATGAATGGATAAACATGAATATTTATAATTAGAATCGAATGGTATAAACCTATAACTTTCGGTGAAATTGCTGCTGACGTGGTATTGCATACTAGACATATATGGATTTCCGTAATGTGTGTCAATATTATGTTCACCAGAGAAACGAATAAATATTATAAAAAAAATAATTAAAAAGTATATTAAATAGAAAAATATATATATCCGTGTTTTGTGATGGGTAAAAATTTTTTCAGCTTGTTGAACACAATGAAATTTTATCCTTAAAAATTCAGCGCTTATGGAATTTGAATCAGTATCTTTCAGATCTGAATTATCTAAGCCCACCTTTCTTCTATTGCAAAAAAATTTAATACATCGACTGTGGAAAAAATTAAGTACGTAACCTACATATAACAAATTTTACAGAAGGCACAAAAAACGATTATTTAATAATTTTGATTAATTTGAAGTATATAAAGACTAAAACTGGTGTTGTATTTACTCAATATGATATTAACTTAATAAGTTTTTAATAAGAACTACGAAATTGATAAGGTGGAAGCCTTTTTTCGTGGTCGGAAATGTCACTAGGCATCATTTTCTCAATCTTAAAAGGTAAATTTAGACAAAAAAATGAAATTTTCAGCTTATACCATTTTGATAGAACGTGTATTAAGCTGTAAAGATTGTGATTATTAAATTAAATCTATTTTGAAAAATTGAGAATTACACATTTTTTCCCTCCCTACGGTCGATATTTGGATCTCTACAAAGTAAATTAACTAACTCAACGTATTAAATATCTATTTACTCCATATATATACTCCACGTTTGATATAGTGATGGCAATAAAATATATTACTCCACACAGTCATGTCATATTGATAATATTAGAAGCAAAAAAATTTGAAACAGATTGATCAGTATAATATATATTCTGAAGTGGAAATATGAATATACATTTTAAGATGGAGAAATAATGATTCCCACGTTGTTTTAACCTGGGTAAATAACAAGGTTGTATAATTCAACATGTCGAACGAATGTAGTATGCTTCAATAATTTGGAAGGCTTTCTTTTTGCAAATGGTGTGATATATCTCGAGAAAATTAAATTCAATTTTCTACAAATCTTATTAAACATCCTATACAATTATAATACTTACTATTCTCAATAGTTAAAAGTTATTTCCATGCGTAATTTTACTACAGTTAAGGATATACTTTAATTTACTTAGTAATAATTCACTAGTCATCTATTTAAACCATGTTTCATTACTCATTTTTAATACGGTAATATCTTCATTATTTTCACAGTACACCAGTACTAAAATATAACCTTTAACGTTTAAGGATAGTTTTTCAAAAATCAATTACGACTCGTCCAGTCAATAAATGAACTTAATTTTACAAACTTGAAAATATGGGTTTCAATATTAAAATTTTCAATGTTTGTAAAGGTATATACTATCAATATTTTATTTTTAATAACTTTCTATTATACATATACGTAAGTATAAAAAATACATAATATGGTATTGGATATATTTTAGTAAGTTTTAATTAGCATATGCTTTATTTAATATATAATTCCATTGCCTGACGCAAATCATTTTTTGAATCACTTATCTACATTTTTCTCAACTGTGGAAAAGAACGTAACCCACAGAGAATTTTTTTTACAGAAGGCACAAAAAACGTTCATTTAATAATTTTGAAATGTATGCACAACCTTGAAATGTATGAAGACTAAAACTTGTGTTTTATTTAAGTTGTTTAAGAAGACCCAAGGAAATTAATTAAGTGAAAGCCCTTTTTCTGGTGGCAAATTTTACAGGCTATCGTTTTTTCAAACTTGAAAGCTAAATTTAGACACCAATTCGCCATTTGAAGCTTACGTCTTTTTGATAGGACGTGTGTTAAGTTGCACACATTTTGATTATCGTATAAAGTATATTTAAAAATTTCTGCGTTACGTCCTTTTTTGTTTCCACAGTCAATATACTGCAAGACCAATTGAAAATTTATTTATAAAAATAATATTTATATGTTAATAAGCAAATATAATGGAATATATTAACAAATACTCTTCACGCTTAATCAATTAACAATTAAGTGTCAATTTTTATTCATAATCGAGAGGAAAAATTATTGTTTTCATTAAATTTTTAATAGATTTCACTTGATATTAAATCATATTTTACGAACTAAAATTATGTATGTATGGCATATTAATCTCTTCATAATAAATTAGAATAATATCACGTTTTATTAAAGAAAACAAATTTTCTCACAATTATTATTTATCTGTACACCAAAAATCTTATAAATTAATAAAAAATATGCAAAACTTTCATTTTTAATTAAAAAAAGTTAAACGAAAATTTCCCCTTCCGATTGCGAAAAAAAATTGGGAGTTTCTATTCCTTTTAACACCACGCTTCTTGACTGAAATTGAAGGTGAGAACGAAGTCAAAAAGGGGTTTTGAAATTCTTCATGAGGCGTCGCGGTCATCGCGCTTGTCTGTTGTATAATCCCAGATGAAGTTAGCTGTAATTGGATCTGTACGAAAAAAGGGGTGGAAAAAACAGGGTTTTTTTACGGAAAAATCTTACACCATCAATATCACGTCAACTGATCTATAAACAACTTCCTTGATAATTGATACACCAGTTTTATACTATGCATATCGTTTTAGTGTAACAATCGTATTCAAAACAATTTTAGTAATACGAAAAATACTGTTCTTAAATTAAGCTTCATTGAAATTGACTTGATCTATTTGACAATGATATTTGAATAAATAATGAAGTGTTTATCAAGCACAATAAGTAGACCAAGCGATCGTTTTAATAAAAAATACTTTACGCCATTATAATAATTAGCGTACACGTCGAATTATTTAAGTAATACAGGTTCAATTTCTGCATTTGTCAAATATTTGAAAATAATTAATATTTTTGACTGATGGTGTTTGATGGAAATCGATTTTAAATTCTAAATTACTTAAAACTGGTAAGCTTTCATATGTGAGATCACTGCTAGCGACCCGGGCTTTGCCTTCGGCATCTTCTACTACTACTTCGTAGTATGTTATATGTTCGTTCAATGCCCACATTTAATGTAGCCTGAAGATGCCGAAAGACGAAACCCGGGTCGCTAACAGTGATCTCACATATGGAAGTTTACCAATTTTAAATAATTAAAATTTTAAAAGTCCAAAAATTCAGCAATACTATCTGATAAAAACAATTTTCGTAAAAAATATCTGTTAAGACGTCTCCTCATTGAGGAGATTCATATATTTTATTTTTGAAGTGAATATATATACACTGTGTAGCTCTATATGCTCCAATCTGGGAGCGAATATGGTATAAGAAGACAGTGACTTTTCATTGTATTAGTATTATTACTGGCAGATTTTTGGGTATTTTTTAAAACCGCTAAACATTAAGAAACACAATAAATTAAGCAGAGGAATGTGTAGATAAATACGATCCACTTTGAGAGTAAAAATAGTGTAAACATAAAAAAATGTCCTGAAGGTACAGTAGTGCAGCTTTTTCTGTAATATGCTAATGAAAGTAATGAACAAACTATTTAATTAAAGATCAACTAATTCCAAACATAATTTTATTGATATATATTTTTTTAGGATCGATTCCTACAGCTTTCGGGATTTTTTCTGGCACTAATGAAAAATGCTCAGATTCAAGACTAGGTGCCAAATCGATTGGTCGATTGGAAAAAATAGTTCCATTTAGCATTTATCAGCTATCACGATGTGTAGCGATACTGAAAACACGTTGACTGGTGCTTGAAACGATATCTTAAACCTTTGTTATATTTTTCTAACAATTTAATACGAAAATTATAGTAAGAGTCAAATTTTTGGTTATTTTTCTCTAAAATAACTAATTTCTAGGTATAACTATATTATTGATGTGTGTTTACTCATAAATTAATAGTATGTTATTATCTTATAGTATTATATATTAAATTTTAAGCCTAAGCAGTACACATTGCTAAATGTCGTCTATTATTTCTTCTTGTAATATTCAATCAATTTTATTTCAAAAAATCTTTTTTTTATATTCGTATATAATAATAATTGACGTAGAATTAATGATAGATGATTTCTCAATGAAAAAAATTACATGCTGAAATAACTTTTGCATCCCTCAGGCGTTGGAATAACACCGAATAAATTAAATTTGCGAGAAGCGCCCTTAACAAACTACAACGGGATTCGTTTGAATACTCATTCAAAGCTCTCGCACCATTGTAAGCTTGTTTTTATTCAGTGGCGGTAATAATCGTAAATGTTTATTTATATTTAAATTTAATTGTATTTTTTTGTAATGTCTTCCCGGTCTTTAGATAAGCGTGCGCACTTTGGAGCCTTTTCACAGCTGTTGGTTTGAAAGAAAAAGGATGCAAGACTGGATGTTTAATGGATCCAGGAATTGTCTGGCAATTAATTTTCGTAAAAAAAAAATTAAAAAAGAAGTCCCGAAATTACTATGATTCATGTAATTTTATTAAAAAATGGTTATGTTGAAATCTATATTCTCGCATGCGTAGCGGAAACGATATAAACAAAGCAAATGTAATTTAAAAAATGAAGACACAAGAAATTTTAGATAAATATACAAAAAACAGTAAAAATAAACAGTTTTTACGTAGCTTAAAAAGCTCATTTGACAGAATAAAGCATTTTTACTCAAAATAAAGACTAACAAAAAATGTTTTCATTCATATTACAAATAAATCTCGCAAAATAATATATGAAGACTTAACTAAAAATATTAAACATTAAAGAACGTATAAGATTTTTTTTTGGGAAACGAGACTTATAACTAAAATATTTAATGTGAGATGTGTATTTATTAAAATCACGTGATCTAAAAGCTTTTATTTTTCACACGAGCGAGTTTTTAAGGAACCATTTTTTGTACAAAAGTTTAACACTAGAGATTCAGTATTATTGTTTTAGAATTATCCTTAAACATGTAACACGTATAAAAAATAATTTATTTGTAAGAATGACTTTGAATACGTGCTGCTAATAGGATATTCAGCGTATCACTCATTCGTAAAAACAATATCATAAATATATTATTTAAAAAAAGCTTATAAAAATAATGTTCATTAATAGCTGTTATGTAATTATATGCACTACACTGGAAAACTCTGCGTAGATAGAGGACACGGAATAAACCGAATTAACGACAACTTGAAGAGCATCAACCAGAAAAACCAACAACCTGCAATTGAAAATTTTATCACATTAACAATGACTTTTAACCGAAAGAGAATGGAACTTTCTTCAAAAAGCTAATCAAACTTTCTATATTATTTCAGTAGAAGGAAATTTTAAAGCTTTTTGACGTAAAATAAAAATAAGCCTTATCATTTTAATCGTTTCAGTCCAAAGTTTTATATTTTTTTTTTCAAAATATATGTTGCCTAGATAGATAGAAATAGAAGAGTATTTTTTGCAACTTGGCATATTCAATTCGATTGTTTTTATGATATTGGTTGAATTGATATTAGTGAATATTTAAGTGTTAAAAACGTGTGCCCATAAAAGAAAGCCCACTAATCAAATGGTTGATATGCCCTACAAAAACATCCCTAATTACAAATACACTAGAAAATATAATACCTTTTGTATTTGTAAATAATTTAACGTAATATTATGTTAGGTTATGCTTTCATAAAACTCAAAGTGACACAGTAAATACACACGTTAGACATTTGATTAAATACGTATAACAATATTGTGTAATATATTAATACATTCAACGAAAAACGAAAACTTGAAGACATTGATTTGTTTAATAAATAAGACATACCACTAATGTAGCTTGATGCAAATTGATTGTAAGCTCAAAACTGCTTAAAGTTTTAAGTAAATGAAATTAATATACAAAAACATCTATTTATTAATTATTTAATGTAATTATTGACCACACGTAAGCCGTAAATTAATGTAAAATCCTTTATACTAGTCCAAATTATTTAATGTGATTTTTAAATTTACAGTTTTACGGATTTTTTAAAAATTTTAATTGAATACGACAGTTGCAAAGTAATCTTTTTGTTATTGTTATTTTCTTAAGTCATTATACCATAATACATTTACTTTGTAAAGGAACAAAAGCTTCACACCCTCAGAACAAATTTTACAGGAAACAAAAAAAAAGTTTACACACTGATTTTGAGCCAAAGCACAAATATTAAATATACACACTGTTGAAATGCATGAAGATTAAAACTGGTATTTTATTTAGCCAATCTGATGTTAATTTAATACTTTATTAAGAAAAACCGATGAAATTGATGTGGTGAAAGTCCTTTTTTCTGGTTGTAAATTTGATAACCCATCTTTTTTTAAACATAAAAAATACATTTTTATGCTAATTCTATATTTGCCACTACGTTTGTGTCAGAGCGTGTAGTAAGTTTTATACACTGTGATTATCAAATAAAAACTATTTTTAAAAAACTGAGGGCTACGTCCTTTTTTCTACAGTCGATATGAATACAATGATTTTGATATTTCATCTTATTTTTAATATATTGTGAGAATAAGTAAAAAATATTATCATAAGTGCATTTTACCAATTGATATCATACACACAGTATTGAATCGATAGATTGTAAGCTCACGTCTCGCAAGTGTATATATTTTTAAACATTAATAGATCAAAAACTGGATACTCCATAAGTTGAAAATGCTAATGTAAATAACTGATTGTTTTCATATTAAACTCATATTATAAATTGCTTGAAAAAATACATTCAATCTGATTCAGAATTTAGGTTAGATTATATGATATTATTTATCCATATAAACTACATTTTACGTTGAAAATAGATCGAAGACTTTCTAGACTAACCCTTCTCTAGATATTATCACCCAAATACCAAAAAGCCTCGACAACTTTAACAATATTTGCCTCGATAAAAGGCTTTAAGTTTTCCCTTTTTATCAAATAACCGTTAACTTTTCTTTCATAAAAAAAGGATTTACACAAAAAAACTTAGTCGAAAAAAGCTTGTTTTCATTTTTTTGGTAAAATTTTGCTCACGAACATGGCTTATGAAACAATCTCCCAAAATACGGCTCGTAAATATTTATCGGTAAATGTATTTAATATAAAAAGACTTACTTTCTGTATTAGAAATTATCCAAAATGCCAGTCGCGTAGATTTGGAAATCTTTATTGGAAACAATTTAGTTCTTTTTCCAACAGAAAGTCCAGTGGATTTTTTAAAATTAAGAAGTTTTAGAATTTTCAATGGATTATTTGTAGTACATGAAGAAATACAAAATTGAAAAATATCATTTAGACCAGGGCTTCCCAAACTTTTTTTGCAATGGAACACTTCGCAAACCCGGAAATTTTAATGGAACTCTTAATTTTTAGGTTGAGTAATTCTTACTAGTAAAAATATCTTTAAATGTATTGTAGTATTTGAATGCATCAGGCCATCCAACTTGGTCGCCACAAGTGCGAATTGCATTGTTTTTAAAAAGTTCGCGCCGTCATACGGCGAGCGTGATGATCTCTTCGCATAAATTGCTTGACCAACTAAGTCCCCATTTTTTTCAATTAGATTTTTTTATCATTCTATTTCTTTTAACTTCAGCACAATTAAAGTATTGGGTAATCGATATTTACTCCCGGGACATTCCTGTCGAATATAGTAAGTCACTTCTCAATATTAGAGTTGCGGGATACGCCTGATTAAGATCAGGTGTAAGAACGGCGCGAGTGGATAGTGGGCATATTAGGTAGTATATAAAACCTTTCCAAATTATCGTGGAATACCTATTCAGGTTCAGCGGTACACTGGCGTTCTAGGAAAAATAGTTTGGGAAACCCTGGCTTAGACAAAATTGTCACATTGGAGTTTTAACAGCTCTACGACGATATACACTATTTGGACTATTCCACAATCATAAAAATCCGTTAAATACTTTTATCAAAAGCTCTTTTTTCAAATAACACTAAAGTTTTTTGCACTTTTGGTCGAAGGTAAGCATCCAAATATCAAACTGCTAGTAATCATTTATTTATAAACATTATAGAGCTTTCAAGTTTTATCATTTTTTGCTACTACATCAGATATAGAACAAAATTTCTGGAAAGAAAATGATATATGTAGTTAAACAAAGGGAAAAAAATATGTGACGGTAGTTGAGCACAAATGTGGAAATCTCTTTTTTTTGGTCAAACAAAACAACACTCATTCATCTCAACAATGAATGCTAGTAATAGTTCAAAAGTTCTAGGAACGAAAAACTGCTGAGTCACAAAAACACAATCGTTTATATGTTTTATTTTCCTGAGTGCCGGCCAAAAATAACTCGGCGAAAACATTATCAACAAATAAAATATTATTAATAAATAATAAACAATCGTGGGAGACGTCATAAACAAGCGCTCGCCGGAAATGACAAATGGCGGCGAGACGCAGGCATACCGGATATTACGTTCGTTGGCACTTTTCCCGCGTTAAATTCACCTTGAAAATTAATCACCCATCGCATTTCATTTGATTTCCTTCCGTTGTTTTATCCAAGATGTGTTTGTTTATAAAAATTACTCCCATAAATAATATTTTAAAAGGAAATATGAGATAAATATTTTAATATTCGTACTGTTTTATAAATATTATATATTACACCATATTTGCTCCCAGCATGCAACATATAGATCTACACATTCCTCCATTCAATTCATTGTGTTAGGAATATTAGCGGCTTTAAAAATACCTAAAAACCTGCCAGTAGTAATGTTAATACGATGAAAAGTCACTGTCTTCTTTTTACACCACGTTCGCTCCCAGCATGGAGTATATAGATCTACACAGTGTGAAAATAGGCAGTCCAATAGAGGAGTATATGGATCGCAGTGTGGAAACGTCTTGATAGATTATTTTTCACGAGAATTGTTTGTCAGAAAATTACTCAACCCAATAGGCATTATGTACTGCATGTTTGCATTTTTCAAAATCCGACAGGTAAGGAATTGAACCCGCATTCCCCGGATTGCTAGGCGCGTAAACTACCAACTACGCTACCGAAGAGACAAATTTATATCTTTACTAAATAGAAATGGAATGAACTCTTGATTATCTTAGATGATACTGCGGAAGAAGTGTTCAAATAATTTAAAAAAAACACAGATAATTAAAAATATCAATTTAGATGTAGCAGTGCAGTATTTTATTTATAGAAATTATTATCATTTATATTCTAAATACTGGGGCACGACAGAATAACAAAAATAAATAATCACAACATTGAGCGTAAATTTAATTGTAAAAATATGATTTACCTCATCTCGTGGGCGAGCACGGGTTCTTTTTCAGTGTCAGTAAATTCAACAAGGAAATCTTTGTTGATGGCCATACCACCCTTGGCTGTATCGATGTCAAGTTGAACCATCCAAGAACCCTGGAAAAATGAAATAATAACATTTTAATAAACTTTATATCCTAGAAAGCTTTGACATTTTTGATTTATACAAGATAAATACGAGATTATTACTGTAGTGTTAAGGGCACTACAGAAGTTCAGGTAAACTTACACAAGTATAAGTATACGACCATAAATATACGGTGGCCATATGTTAAAGAATTTGCAATATTATAACACTGTTATTCACCTGTCTTCGTCTTATGAACCTCACAAGGAGAGATGTGAAGTAAAAAAAGACTTTGAATTCAGCTTAGATTTTGAGTCTCTCTAACATTACTTACAATTACTAATTATCGATTGAATAAGTTAATTATAATTTTCATTTCGTTTAATATTTTTATAACCAACATTTTTTAAATAATGAAATTGTATATATCACCATTTAAATTTCGTTTTGTATTATAGTATTATATTTTAAGTAAAATGAAATAGTTCAGTGAGATATAATAATAAAAGTATACTATATAATAATAAGATATATTAAAATACTGATATATAATAATGATGATATATAATAATAATGATATATTAAGAAAATTATTCGTGACCAAAAATAGATTCGGCTGAACCCTAAAAACCCGACTATACATGTATTTATATAGATACTTGGAAGACGCAAGCGGTTATCCGTAGTAATGTATTCCGTTTCAATCGATGTGTGGCTCCGTAGATTTTGTCGCCAGATTAGAAACCCGATCGCATAATGCAAATGAGGAGTTCGGTTTCACCAGCTTATCTGATGAGACTCTGTACTTCTGTTCTGAACAGAAATGAATCAAACCGTATTCTGAGGGCACATCCAAGTTTGGTACCTCAAAATTCGCGAGCTGAGCGGTTAGTTTGAATTAATTTTGATATATTTTATATTATATATTCAACTTTATATCATAATGTTGTAAGAATTTAGTCCCCCCGGTAGCCGAGAGGTTACGTACACGCTTTGCATCCGGAGAATGAGGATTTGATTCCCAAATCTTACGGATTTTTGAAAATTAAAAAATGCAGGACTGGATGCCTATTGAGTTGAGTTATTGCTTGGTAAGCGATATTATCATTAAAATAATCTCTCAAGAGGTATCATTTTTGAAGAGATTCAAATACTCTTATGCTGTGCAGATCTATTATTGTATATTACGAAACTTTATTTATTATTATTATTAAAAACATTACAAATTTTTGGTAGTTCAAACCATTTCGGCTTTGAAGTTTTAATATAAGATTAATTAATTAATGA
>JAGVSQ010009148.1:0-13830 GCA_022683975.1 Rhyacophila evoluta | reverse complement strand
TTTATTTTGACCATTCCGGATAATCGAAAATCCGGATAATCGAGGTTCTACTGTACTGACAATCCACCCGTAGTAATTTTGTTCTGAAAACTGGGATAAACAATTATTTAATAAATTGGTTTTTGATTTTGGCTGTTGGCTCATTCTATCAGCAACTTGTTGTAGTACCATTAATTTTTAAAGATCATGCTTATTTAAGATTAAATAATAAAGAAATTAAACTGCGGGCAAAACAAGGCGATTACTTTGTGCGCCTAGTTGTATGGATAAACGGTTCTAGACTGACTCGTATTTCTCAAGATTATATCATCGAGCCAACCAATCATAATGAGCCAGCTAGAAGCTCGATGAAGAGTAATACTGTTGTCCAAAATTACAAACGCGAGCAATGATTTCTGTACCAATGGTAGGAACGGTTTGTTGTAAAAGTATGAGAAAGTGAAAATATTACATACTAATTTCTCTTTACTTCACAAAATATTTCAAGCAGAAATATTAATAGATAATAGTAAAATATGTATGTTTAGTTTTCATATAAAAACTCACTCTCACTTTTTAAAAAAAAAGTTTTCACAAATTTTTATTTTACTTTTTCTAATTCTGCACCCTCATGATTTTACGCCTGGAGCAGTTCGCTTCAACTACTCCACGGTAGCTACGTCATTAGTCCTAACTTTTGGATTATAGATAATAATTTATTTCTTTGATAGACTTGAAAAACAATTTAAGTTGATTCGCGAAGCTAGGCAATGACTTCGTGCGCTAATGTACGCCATTTTGTCAGCACAGTTTTTAAATATGTAGCAAATAGTAGTAGGTTCTTTGTAAAGAATTATGTTTTATTCTATTAAATTGAATATCTCACTGTTGAAACGTATTGAATTTCAAAGAAATTGTTGCATAGTAAGGATTACATCGAAATAAGATCAGATAGAAAAAGAATTTTGCCAGAACTTTTCCAAGAAACAAAAGGGCGCACCGATTTTGCTCCAGGGTGCTGAATATGTGGCTACGATACTGGTTATAATCATACATATGATAAGCACTGATGTTAACAAAAATTCTAAGAATAAAAATAACGATGTATAATATTACAGGACACTGTATTTTTTGAGGAACGCTGTAAGCGTTGATCAGTATTTTAATTTACTTAATTTTAGTTAGTTCTCAACCAATAATATAAATATACAACAAATTAAAAAAATCATAGAAAAGCCGAAAAAATAATAATGTTAACAAGTTGATGAACGAGCGGGGCTTGCGTATTGCTCAGCACCAGAGTCACGTCTACAAATCTCGTAACTGCAGAATCAAATATGTACACATTTTATAGTTAGTGATGTGCAGAATTTGGGTACGAAATACTTAATTTTAAAAGTGTTCGATACTGATGAGTACTTTTTATAAAGAATAAGTGCTTGTGAAATAGTCGGTTAATTTTTTAAATTCTTTATACTTTTTAAGATGTGGTTACTTTTTTTTAGAATGTTTTCTTTTCTGAAGGAACCGAATACTTCTCTGAAAACGAGTAGTAATTAAGATCATGGGTACTGACGGTGAAACCTAAGGAAAAAGGTCTCACAATCGAATTTCAGATAATCTTACAATTTTGAAATTTTTGAACACTGAGTCATGAGCTCTAAAAAAAGGCAGAAATCCGGAAAAAAATAAGAAATCTTCCGAAAAGATTGATTTGAAGCCTTCGATTATGAGTATTTGTAAAAGCGAATCAGTATATAAGTACCTAATCCTTCCTACTGGTTATTTATATAAAAAGAACCAGTACTCGAAAGTATCGGCTCGGCACATTACTAATTATATTACAATATGTATAAACCGCAGCTGTATAACCCCGCGCCTCCCGAACAGTGGGCCGTAGAATATCTGTGAGGAGCCGATTTTTTTTTACTTGTATTGAACGTAATTTGGAAAATTTTGATTTTTTTAACCTGAATTATGCGAATTTGCAGTTAAAAGTAATAAAAGCTTATAAAAACGACAATAACAATTAAAATATATTTTTTTAATGAAAGTACTGCGGTAAAAGATGTTTGTTTATTCAACTTAAGTATTTTAAAAGCAGTTTGGAATTCCGCAGTGTAATAATCAGCCATTGTAATGATATTATTATTAATCATCACTATTTACAGAGAGCTCGGACCTGTAAATAGGGTGTACTGAAGACGATAAGATGAAATAGGGCAGTTATTCTCATGGTGAGGGTCGCATGAAAATTTATGACGGACTACTTACTAAAATAAATCTGCTACTAAAAATTAATCTGTTATTAATCAAAATTATTAGTTTCAACGCAATTAAACAAAACAAATTGATTAAATTAAGCCACCCATTCCGGGATAATTTGCTACCCATTCTCATTCTTTGTGGGTAGGGAGGGGTAATTTTTAAGTCAAAAGGAGGTTGCGAAGCAAAAACTTTAACACTAAAATATTGCAATAGAGCGGGGTGTCCCAAATTATGTTCCGTGGAACACCAGTGTTCCGCGACAATTTGGACATGTTGTACACAGTATCTAATGTGCCCACCATCCACTCACCTCGTCCTTACACCCGGTATTAATCAGGCGTATCCCGGAGCTCTGATATAGAGAAGCACTCTACTTTATTCGACGGGAATGTCCCGGTTGTATACACTGAAACACATAAAGATCTTTTTAATAGTGGGAATTACCCAACCTAAAATTTCCTGTTCCGTTAAAATTTCTTGGTTTGTAGTGTTCCACTGCAGAAAAAGTTTGGGAAACTCTGAAATAGAGGATCACTCGGTGGGTGTATGTGAGGAGTTTTGAAATGTTTATTGCACACTTGTTTATATCCATGTACACTAAAAATGCAATAACACACATGAAATATCACAAGTTGAGAAAGGCAGCATTGCTTTTACTTACTTCTGGATCGAACCTCTACACTAATTAAAGATTTGATACAACAAAAAATAAGAAGTTTAAAGTTTCTTCCTAAGAAATATCTATTTTCTATGTGGAGTGTGTGCCCACCACGATTCTTTGTCATCGTCAATCGCTTTGCATCCTTCTAAATCGTTGCAGCTTCCTTTAAGAGCGTCGAATACATCCTGGTTCCCAGAATGTCAAAATTTTACCGATTAGAAAAAGGACAGGCAGGATCGAGGTTCTCCAAAGGCATTCCCAACAAGATTTTTAGTTTGTTTGACTATGGTCCGTTCCGTAATCTCCTTGTTCTTCACCTAGTGTAACTATAATATAACTCAAACCAGCGGAAAAAAAAATTATGTTATGGGCCTATTTTAATGTTACTCGTGGATGTAAACAGTTATTATTTGATTCAAAGTGTGTATTTTATTCCAATTGAAAACTCATCCCAATCACTAACCATTATGAACTAGTAAAACAATATTATTTAATATAAAAAATTGCTAATATTAAAAAAAAATGTTGACAATCTTCGCTGCATTCATTTTAGTTCAGATAGACGCGAACTAATTGTTGTTATTTCATCACGGTAATTGGCTCAACACAAACTCTGTATCATCAATGTCATATGACTAGCGGTATCTCATACAGTAGAGAATCAAAGTTCAAGCAGATATAATTAATATCTATGATACATTTACCCACGAAATATTGATTTGCAAATTTGGCAATGAATATAAAATTCCACAACAGTGCACAACATAATAATACATACATTTTTAATATAGTAAATATAAATCGGTTAATTATTGCGTTAGTAATGTTGCACAGCGTTCTGTCAACTCAGGTTTATACACAATAAATTGTACAAAAATACGAATATGTCCACGAATGTTCTTTGTTTTTTTTTACGACTTAATTGAAAATTCCCGCGGATTTCAATGAAATGTGTAAGTAAAAAACTATTTATATCTCTCAAGTATCAAAAATTGAGTTTATTTATATTGCATTAAAAACTATTATTAGATGTGATCTAAGAAAGACTGTTTAATTTGAAAATAGTACCGTGCTATACTGACTCATCTTGGTCTTTATGCAAAATTTCTGTCCACGCTGTATGCCTGGACGGGCTCATTTGAGTGAAAATGATTTTATCGAAATATGATAGGTAGGTACTCACTGTTTGTAAATTATTTTTAATTTTGGCGCGTATTCCATGAGGCCCGTAGCACCTTTGGGGTTAAGGCCAAAATAGTAAGTGACTCGACTACTTCTACCGGCATACGGAGGACAATCTATACTCCAAAGTAACTGCGTAATTATTACCATTCATTATTTATCATTAGAGATATAAGAGTACTCACTTGAGTGACTGAACGAAGACTCACCATCGAGATATAATGAAATAAAATTATAGCCAAAACAATTTCTGCTTGGAATAAAACGTAACGAAGAATGCGGTAGATCTGTAAATCAAACTGACGATTCTTAACAGATGTGTCGCGACTTGATTAAACTAATGTCCATATTGTGCAGCGCACAAGGGCGCCTGAATATGATGGGTGCCCTTTTATAAGAGAAATTAAATAAACTCCTCAGTGTTTTCTACGTTCATTAATATTTTTAAAATAAGAACAAGCATACTATAAAATATAAGATGCTTATATAAAATACTTTGAAAAGAGCTAGAATGTTAAAAATGTGCTAAATGATTGAAAACGTGTAAACAGATGTTTAACAAACTATTTGCCCAAGGGCGCCTTCAACCCAGGGCGTGGCACTGTGTATACATAATATATTGTACATTTAAAAAATGAGTGACCGTATATTGCTCGTTAAATAGAAAAATGCCATCTTTGAGTTAACACTTAATTATTTACATACTTTTCACTAAAAAAATAATTGTCATTTTTTAATTATTCCTTATATTCAATTAACGTATTTTTTAATGGAATAAATAGCAAGTAGATTTTTATTTTCAAATAAATAAAATTACCTTTTCTGAAAAATGAAACTTTTTGAGTATGTACTCTAATTCAACACTGTCCCAATTTTCTTTTATTTATGGAATACAGTCAAATCAAGTTATAGCACAGCTCGTGGGACCACCTGTTTTGTTTCGTTGTACTGAAATTTCGTTAGAAAGGAAAGTAAAATAGGGATATCATGATTTTGGTCCGCCATGACATATTCGTTATACTGGAAATTTGTTGTTTTGGGATTTGTTACAGGGGGGTTTGATTGTATGTTAGTCGGCTTATTAAAATATCTCATTAGAATTTAGAATTATTGGATATTTTATTATATTTTTTAATAGTAGTTAACCATTTTAATATATATTAATAATAATATTTAATATTTATCAACCCTGTGGCCAAAGGTTAGCGCGCTTTGGTGCTGGTTGTTGTCGGGTCAAATCCCAGAACTGCAAAGGATTTTTTTTTAATTCAAAGATGCACATACTCTATTTCTAGAGTAGACATCTTTACACTGTGGTAATTCATATACTCCACCTTTAGAGCAAAGTAGAAAAAAAAAAATTGAACACTATTCACATATATAGATATCCCAGTGCTCTAACGTTTATGGAATTTATATCGATGAAAATAATAATATTTCAACCTTTGATTATTTAAATATTCATGGATTTGTCAGATTAATTGTAAAATTATATGATAAATTTTATCTTTTAGATAAATAAAAAAAGATATGTGCTGTATGTGAGATAACCAGAAGTCTAACAAGTGCTCACGAGCCGAGATTGCTTTATCCTATAGAAGTTTAAAATGGACCTCATAGCTTTTCTTTTGGATTATGTCAAAGTATTTTTTTTATTAGCTTTGGCTTATTTTGTGGCTGCATATTGCATAAAAGAACGCAAATTCTCCTCTCGTAAAGGTAAAAAATAAAGATCTATACCAATATAAAAAATAAATAAAGCGAGTGATAGTACAAAGAGAATAATTAGCCGATACATAGATAAATAAATTTTATTGATTTCAGAATGGAATTTTATTTTTAAAAGAATATGGGCTGAATTTATATTGAAAAAACTGAGAAAGTCTCATCAAAGCAGTGAGCATGTGACAAGCATAGCCAATGAAAATATACATAGTTTGAGGTTTGAAGATAGCAATGATACTTTTACTGTGTGGGGAGTAAATGTCGAGGGGGCTTCACTTTTTATTCGATTCTCAAGAAAAATACATAATGTCGCAGATATTTCTCTCAACCTTATACTGGAGGATGGGTCTTCTTATGGCATGTCAAGTATGTTTAATATTTCAATTTAATATTCTTTTTTCCAATTGTGTATTTATCTCACAAAGCACCTTATACTATTTCAATAATAGTTTGTAGTCATAATAACAAAAAATGTAATTTGTAAAAATGAAAAATTTATCATTAACAAAAATTAAAAATTAATTTGATACTAATTTGTTGTCATTTAATAATATAACATATCATGAAGTCATAATTTATTAGAAGTATTAACCGAGTAAAAGATAAATATTTCTTCAAATAAAACAAATCCATTACCACGTCAGATATACCGAGATGCATGCTAGAAAGTGAGAAGTCTCAGGTTTGGACGGGAGGTGATCTTAGCTTGATCCTTTTGGACGATTTCAAAAGATGGAGGATTATTTTCAATGGCCTTCTCTTCAAGAATGGATCCTCAAATTATAATGATGCTCAGCACGTGAGAATGAATTTTATGTATGTATTTTTTACTTAATAAATTATTATTATTTGTGATTGTCATGATCTAGAAATTAATTCACCAGGTTTCCTATCGAATACACAAATGCAAGTTTTATGGATTGCGTAAAAAAACTATCAAAATAAATCATTCCATTTTGGAGATCCATATTGATGGCTTAATCTGCAAACAATTAACTCCACCTATGGTCCAAAAACTGATTTTGATACCATTTTTTTCAACTTTAATTTTTATATTGCACACAAAACGCACAAAATTAACAAAAAAAATGAAAAACGCTCACACATTCACCAAAGATTTTTATCGCTCCTGAAAATTTGACACAATGGAATTAACTGGTTTGCGATTAAGCCATTTATATGTGTATTCCACTTCTGAAGTGGTCATCTTCACACTGTTGAGATCCTTTCATATGCTCCACCAATGTGAAAAAAAAAAATCTAATTCATGAACCTAAGGTTTTGGGTTAATTGCTGATTACTAAACCTTATGAAAATTGGCTCACATATCTCTGTATATTGTGGGGTGACGTTACTGCATATCGAACTGGAAATTATACTTGTACATATTATATATAAAGCGGGCCAATTTCAGCTGATGACTACACTGCTTACACTGACAGAAACAATTTATAATATAATATCCTATTTCTATGAAATAGTTAATTATATTACTAAGAAATTTATATTTACAAAAATCTAGCTGGTCTATAGTACAAACTTTATTAGAAAATTTACCAAAAACAGTTTTCTGCAAAGACACACGAGAGTTTGTTGTCATTGAATACAAGATGCTTTTTCACTAAAAATTGTTTTTTTTTTTAAGTTGGACTGCAGGCTCGGAGCCAATAAATTTTCCAGAAGGAACTAGTGTAAAACTTATAGCACACTGTCTCGCAACTAAAGCTTGGAGGAACATGAGCTGGATGAATCCAATGTAAGAATTTTCTTGGTTTGATTAACTATTACTAAAAATACAACTTAACTATATTATTGAAAATTAATGTAGTTAGGGATTGAGATTGAATTCTTTTTCACAGGTGCATCCAAGCTTTGCTAATAAATTAATACATATATTTATTTTTCATGTATTATTTTACGAGGCACGATTTACAATATTTGACACTGAAGTGTCTCCTCCATTTTACTATCATCTAATTTATTTTCAGCACTCGATTACCAGTTGCAGGATATGACCAATATGGGTGCTTAACAGGCACTATTATAATGGAAGAAAGTCATGAACCATTATCCTTCCATTTTCCCGGATTAAAGCAGCGAAGATGGGGAAGAAGTTCATCATCTCGTTTAAATGCATCGATGACCATAGTCGGTGTTGGAGAGGATGGGGTTGTTTTTCAAATAGTATTGGAAATATTAAAAACTGATTGTCTCCAGTAAGAAAGTTTTATCAAACAATATAGATAACTGTAGCCATTTACTGCATTACAAAGCTAGTACATAGTATAACACTAGCTGTATTAGAAACAGGGTTCGAGTAAATGAATTTCCTGGTCAACATTTATACTTGAAATGCAAATGCTAACCTAGAAATATTGTCACACACTAACGACGGTAGATATCTCTGTCACCATGTTGTTGGTGATTAGTTCAACAATGTCAGTAATGTCGGCGAGTTTTAAATGAACATTTACAGTTATCAAGTTAGGTTAGTTAAGTTATCAAAAATGTTCTTAAAACTAAAAATAACCTACACCATTATATTGTGAATTGGATAATGATCTGGAGCAGAATATCATATAAATAAAAATATGTGTTTGATGTTTGTGTTCCTCTGAAATATTACAATAATAGTTGAATATTGTTTATTTAGTTGTAAATTCACATGATCATTACATATAAATGTAATTTGTGAGCCATACCAGTGAACTCTTAATTGTTTCACACTTTTCAGGCTATACTTCTTAAAAAGATTCAATGTTGCTATGGCCTTATATTTTTTATTTACAACGATTTTTCATGCTCATGAAATTATATTTTCAGACTGAAATTTGGAAATATCCGGAGAGCAAATGCATCTATCGTATCAATTGATGATGTAGATGTCAGTGTTATTAATATGAATGTATTTCATATCTCAGATTTGCCTAAAGCATTTGCCATCAGATTTTCAGGTACTAAAATCAAATTAATCTTAGAGTATTTTTCTTAAAAGCACGAGTACATTGAGATATTTGCTTAAATTTACATGTATAAACTCACTTCCCATCGTAATGGACTAATTCTACAATTCAACATGTATTTATCATCATTGTAAAATTATAAATGATCGCAAATGACAGTCATATTGTTAATAATTATAATTCCTTATTATTTGATGATAAACTTTTTGATAATTCGAATTATTTCTTAATTCAAATAATTTGAGCTTACCCTATATTTTTATCAAATACAATGACTTAATTAAATTCATATTGACACCGAGTAATATTTATTTTTTTGCAGCGGACTCTGTAAATTATAAGGTTTTTGTTCATTTGCATAATGCAAATATGTTTCAAGTCCGGGAAGGTATCCCTTGGTATTGGGAAAATACAATAATTCCTTTCCATTGCATAATAAATGGTAAAGCTGGATATGGATTTTTGGATAACGGGAAGCATTATAAAGGTGATTTTTTTTATCGTTTATGTTTACACAAGGAATATTATATTGTAGATCTTTCCAATTTGAAGACGGATTTTTTATCAAGACACAGTGGCGTAGCTACCAAGAAGCAGTTGGAGCAAACTGCTCCAGGGGCACGGATCAAAGGAAGCGCAAGTAAAGTAAAGTTAGTACAAGAGATAAAAAAAACGAGAAATCACAAATTCTGGACAAAAGTCAAAATTTTATAGTAGCATGACACCTAAACAAAAAATGAGAAAATATAGGGGGCACAACGATTTTACTTGCTCCAGGGTGCTGAATTTGTAGCTACACCACTGTCAGGAAACTCAACCCTGTAGGTGTTTGACCTAGATATAAACACTGGGAATTCGCAACTGCATTTCAATATTCTGCTGCTGCAGGACATAATGTTGCGACCTGTTAAACAAAAGCACAGAATGCTAATAATCACTACACAGTCGGAGACCATGAATTTATTTTAAGTGTTATTATACCATGTTCAAAAAGTCAAAGATTTGATGAAAATTGTGTGTTACTTTTTAAAGGTGATTGTCCATTCAGTGAGTATTCTTCTCCCAAACATTTAAAATGGTGTGATTCAAGCAATTCACTGAATGAACTGTGTGTTACGTTAAAAAATGAGAGAGCATGGAATCCAAAGCTTGTTGGAGGAAAAGGTGCTTCTCTGGCTCTCTTACAATCCGTTCAGACGGAAGAGGTATGCTTCATCAATTGTTTGCTAGAATTCAATTTTAACATAACTGGGAACTCTAACGTAGTGTTGTATTACTCAATTTCAAACAACATGCAATTGTGGGTAATTATATAATTTGCAAAGGCGCTTACTTAAATAACTCTATTCAAAATATTTTTTAGTACACCGTTCCTGATGGTTTCTGCCTCACCGTGAATGCATTAGAAATACAAATTGGTGAAAACAAGATACTTGGTGATGCTTTGCAAGATATTGTGAATGTTAATTTAAACTATAGTGAAACCGCACTTCAAAATACTTGTAACAGGTAAAAAAATAATAATAATTTCTTAAATTCAATTAAATGTGAACTTGACAAAACTTGTTTTTTTGTGTTTCAGTAAACATAAGTCATTTATTTTTCATGTTACTATCTGATTATTTATTCTTCCTTCAAATCAAATCTCAAGTTGTTCGCCGATTAGATCATGCAGAGCTGTAAAGGATTGAGTATTATCTTTTGTTACTGTTCCTTATTATGCTTTTAGCGCTGAAAAACGGTTTGCGGAGACTCCAGTGTGTCATGTAGTTGCGGAATCTGTTTGTGAACATTTTGAAAAGTTGCGCATGTTTAAAAGCAGAGAGCTTCCCACAAAGTTGTATTTTGCAGTAAGATCATCAGGTGACAATTTAATCAAATCGAAAATATTTTATTCATTATTCATCATATTAGATCAGTGATTAATTTGCAAGTACAAAATCATTATATTTAGAATACTTAATCGAACAAGACAAATCTTATTTTTTATCTTAGGTATCGGTGAAGACTCGGAAGAATTATCGGCAGCTGGGCAAAATGCTACAATATTAGGCTGTGAAACCATTGAAGATGTGTTAATAGGTATTCAAAAATGCTGGTCATCTCTTTTTTCATTCCAAAGCGTCACATATAGAAGGTTTGTTAAATTAATCACATTCCATAGGATACACTCAATGAAATTCAATAATTCTCTTGGTAAAGGAAAATTTAATGCCGACTTACCATAATAGGGAACTGTAGTAGACACAGATGAACACTTAAGAACGGTACTAATACTATTGTCATGTAGATATTACACCTAGTGGGTTGAGCAATTGATTGACCACTGATTCTGAAATGGACAGACATAATATGTATACTCAAGTCCCATAGGTATCATTAGTGTGTAACACCACAAATTAATAAATATTTGAATACACCATAAGTAAACATTATCTATTGTATTAATTCATGTAAAAAAATTCAAATTACTTACATTTTGTTCTTTGCTCTCATCTGTAAAAGTTTAATTTGGACTTCAATTTGTATTTTTCATATAGACAACATGGCCAAGAAGTAAAATCTGGAATGGGAGTGGTGGTTCAAATAATTGTAGATGCAAATACTGCTGGAGTTATGTTCACACGTCACCCGAGTACAGGAAATCCTTCCTGTATTCTTATCACTTCCAATTTCGGGCTTGGAGAGGTAAATGGATACTTTTTGTATACTCATATATAATGTTCTTTCAAATCGAAATTTTCAATTCATTAAAACTGTACATGTAATACTTGTTACAAATCAATTTTTGGTGTCAATTTTTGGTGTCAATCTGTAAATTTATCTTTTCATTAGATTTTTCAAGGAATGAACTCTTGAATTCTTTTTTAAGATGACTCCAACATTAAGACATGCAATGTCAACTTAAAATATTTTGAGTAAAATCCATTTTCATTTAAATATCTGTGGCCAAGAGGTACATCCTTCAAAGTTTTGAGCAAATGTATGACAACCAATTCTCGTGAAAAAAAATCTTTTAAAAATATCTGAACATTCAATGATCCATCTAATCTTTTTCTGGGATGGACATCTTCACACCGGTAGATGCAATATGCTTAACTTTTGGAGCAGAAATTGTAAAAAAAAAACAATTAAGGTATGATGTTACATACATAAATATCGCATCGTGTAATATGTTCCTTGGATCCTGTCTCTTTGAATATTTATATAAATAATTTTGTGTAGTCAGACGAGTACTATTAACAGCCTATTTTTATTTTTTTATATTAGAGTGTAGTTTCGGGACAAGTTGAACCTGATACAATAATACTAAACAGAGACCTTCAAAACAACCTGACTTTTCAAGAGATCAAAGTTGGAAAAAAAACACACAAGGTAGAACTTACCAAATCAGTGAAATCTGGTATCCAAAGCATATTACTTAATAGTGACGATGCACAAGCCTTGAGTTTGTCCGAAGAACAGTGTTTATCGCTGGGTAAACTGGCAGTTATGCAAGAGACACTTTGGGGGTCTGCAAGAGATATCGAATGGGCAATTGCCAAGGTAATGAATTGATCTTTAAAATCTTCACTCCAATGTGTTAATTCTATCGATATCATTTTGTTTTAATTTTGCATAATTTATGTTTCTAAAATATTTAGATAGTGTCATCCAAATTGGGAATGCAAAGCACTCTGAGCGATATATTTTTATAAATAGGGCATTAATTTTTTATAAAATATTGATCTCCTTCATTTACCCTTATAGTATTAAAATTCTGTAGAAAAAGTTTTTATTCTTTTCAATTTATTATTAAATGAGAAATTCAAATATTTGGAATATCAATTAATAATACTTGACTTGTTTGAATACTACCGTGACATAATGCTTATGATTTGCCAAATTCCTATCTAAGAATTGCGTTATTTAATTATTAAAAATATATGAATCAAGTAACTTCAGTTGTAACACAGCATAAATATTTCAATATCTAACCAAGATATTAACATTAAAATTTTAAATATAGCACCGCTTTACTTTTATTAACTCTGTCTCTGTCATATTAACAAATGACCAGATGCTCCCATTTATTACCTATATAATTATTATTAATATTTAATTTCAGGGGAAAATATATTTATTACAAGCTCGACCCATCACTAGTTTGACAAATTGGACGGAATTTGAACTTTGTCACGAATTTGATTCACCTGTTATGACAAACAGTGATATTCTAACGTTTGCTAATACTGGAGAGGTAAAATATAGATGTATATATTTTAAGAATAAGTATATTTCATTGATTTGCTCATGCTGGATGATTGGTTATTTGTGATATTTGAAAAATTGATTGAGACCAAGTATTATTACATTATTATCTACCGATGCATATGTACACTTATAGTTCACTATGGCTTAAGAAAATATTGTCATATTGCTTTTATTATGTGTGGAAAGTATGAAATTAATGGTTTAAGTATGATACAGAACTTAAACATAATGAAGTCATGATAATCCTTGATTAAATTTTTACACTTAAATAGAAAATTTGTTTTGATTGATTGCAATTCAAAATAATTCACATACTTTGTTGTACGAATGTTGGATTAAAACATATAAAATTAAGGAAAATTTAATTTCTAAGTTTTAACTGTCACCTGTTTTACATGCCAACTTTTTTGGTGTATATTTAATTTGTGCTGGAATATACGAGGGCGGTCCGATAAATACTAAGCCTGCAAAAAAAAACGAAAATTTTGAAAAAGTGGCGATTTATTTCTCAACATAGTCCTTTTAGCTCGATACACTTGACCCAGCGATGCTCCAACTTCTTTTCTCGAGGTCTGCAAAGTAGGCCTCCGTGGTGGTGATGACCTCTTCATTCGACTCAAATTTCTGCCCGCCGAGTGACTTTTTCAAGTTTGGAAACGTCGCAAGGTGCCAAATATGGAGAAAATGGTGGATGGGGCAGCAGTTCGAAGCCCGATTCGACCAATTTGGCCATGGCGACGGCAGAGGTGTGAGCCGGTGCGTTGTCATGGTGGAAGAGCACTTTTTTCTTCGCCAAAT
>JAGVSQ010009147.1:0-13830 GCA_022683975.1 Rhyacophila evoluta | reverse complement strand
CACCTACGTGGGCTTTCTGTTCTCTGTGTAAAAGAGTAGCAGTGTTTAGAGCTGTGTATTATGATTAATAAAATAAATTAATTAATAAAAAAAAATGTAAAAACTAAAAGTAAATATCATTTGTAGGTGAAGAGTCTACAGGAGAAGGTTCGAGCCATTTCAGTAGTATCACAGTCAACGAAGTCAGTACGAAGCTTGAGTATGCGAAAGCCCAAAGACATCAGAAGGCTCTTCTCGGAAATCTGGGAACAAACCAAAGCTCTCTGCAAGCCACCACACAGAAAGTATACAGTGCTCACATGCCTTATTCAGTTTGGATTAACGACAAGGTAAGAAAGCTTTAGAAAACGATATAAAGCTCATGTAATTTAGATACATATAATATATAAAAAATACTTACTGATTAAATAAATATAATATTAAGTTTAAATTCTCTTACTTACTTATGATGCTTATACTTTTTTTAATGTCAAAATAAATATTTTCAGCTTAAATTTTAATTATTAGAACTTAATATCGATGAGTATATGACGACGTGAACATATTTTATCTAGGAACTTTGTTAATATAAAACATTTTCTTGAAATAATTTTATATTATATATATAATAAATCGGCAAACGTGCCGTAGATTACACGTTCAATAATTACACAAATAAATATATCTATAGTAATAAAATATTTGAATCAATATCTACATTCGACTTCAACATTTTTTGCCAAATACTTCCAGTGTGATAAAGTATCAAATTTTATTTGATGTATTGATAATTTTACTGACTGAGAAGTTCTATTCATAAGTATAATTCATTAGTATATTTACACGTAATTATTTTAACATATCGTATTTAACAAATAAACGATACTCAACTAAAGTTACAACATGTGTAGGCCAGTGAACAACTAATGAAGAAGATGTGTTGCTATATCTGAATCAATTCGTCACGAATGAATTTGAAAGTAAATAGTGTTTCAGTGACATTTTATATTGTTATTTTGTATACTTTAGAATAGCCAAATATTGTCATCCTGGAAAATATTGCTTCTGATATTATAATAACAATAAATACGTTGTATTAATCTTCAGTTACTACACCCTCATGGTCTGGTTCCCCGAGTTATTTAACCGTTTCGAGGAGTTCGAGACAGCATTCCCTGGAGAAACAGCGTCAGTTTGTGATGTCAGTTCCATCCCAGTAGAAGGCGGCGAAGGATTTTGTGGAGATCCAATCAAGGATTCAGTATATCTACACACTTTAATCATTGGTCTGGCTTGCATTCCAACAAGTCTTCTTCTGCCGTTGTGTGTTCACAGATTGGGCGCTAAATTCTTCTTAAGTAAGTAGTTGCATAGATATTATTCTAGTCATTACCTATACTCTTATGGTCTTTGTCCTTTTTTTAAATTATATTTCTTTTAACTTCAGCACACTCAAGTGCATGGCAACCTAAGTCATGGGTAATTTATATTTACTCCCGGGACATTCCCGTCAAATAAAGTAGATCGCTTCTCGATATCAGAGCTCCGGGATACGCCTGATTAAGTAGAGGTGTAAGAATGGGGCGGGTAAATGGTGGGCACATTAAATAGTCTCTATCGATATGATGTAAATTATTTTTAATTCTAAATAATTTAGGAAGACAGAAACATCAAAAATCTTTGATAATAATATAGAAACTTAAAACCAGTGAACGTCCAAAACTTGAAATTGTAGAATTAAAAAGTCGCTTAATTAAAATGTCACAATAATCAGTCCTCTGGTTTCAAATTCGTTCTCAAGTACTTCTTTGATTCCGAAATGGTAGCGGCCATATACAGTAATGTTATATATAATCTTACTATTTACTCACTTTTCAGTTTATTTTGTTCGTTATTTAGAAAACGAAGAGTATTGTTTACTAATAGCCATATCCAGTTCGATTGATTTTATATTAGTTGAATTGATGGTAGTGAAAGATTTTAGTATTTGAAACATGTGCGCGTAAAAAAATAAATTACCAATGAAACGGCTAATATCTTTGGAATTAAGTAAATTTTGATAATATTTATTTCTATAAGAGATGACAGTTGCCTTTTGTAATGTAAGATTTGTTATTGATGATATAATAAAGTGATTAATTAATAAATAAACAAGATGAAGTAAATAATTCGTAATTAAAAGATTATCGAACAACTGAAAACAAGAAAAACTGCTAATCTAAATAATACAGCGCTTATTACGTTCGGATAAAATAGAACAAATTTTATTGCTCCATTTAAATACCGATATTGTGTAACTTTATGACCGGCTTTTTCCTATCCCTATCATTTAATATCCGTGTTTTTTTTTTATTTTGCAATTGCCGAATATTATTTTTATTGTCAAAACGATAAAATAAAATATTATCTAGCCTAATAATTTTTTGTTCATATCATGAGTCACCCACCACATCAGCGATTCTTAATCTAGGATCCGCATAGTTATTACCGAGAATCTGTAAACATTCACGCTAATTTCACATTCGCATTCAAATAAATCATTTAATAAATGAGGCTTATAGTTCATTTATACCATAAGTGCCATTTTTGTAAAATTTAAACTATATATGAGGTTTTATTCCAGTCTCTATTTAAGATCATAGTGAAAGGCCGCTAAGTTACCAACGGTAATGAAACCATATAAAAAATGGATTTGAAAATTACCAATTTAATATTTTTGTTTATATATTTATTTAATCGTAGTATCTATGAGATTTTATGACCTAGAAACTAAATATCAAGAACATCGTAAAATGGTTAGGGATGGGATGGGGTCGTTAAAAAAATGTTCAACTTTGGGTTCTCGGACTAGATAAGTTTGAGAGCCGCTACACTACAGAATACTGCTTACTTATTTAAGAAGATGATAATACATTTAAATGTTATACAATTTTGGAAGCAAATAGATTAACACTTTATTGTTTCGATTATTGAATAATTAATTGTTATCTAAAGGAATGCAATAAAAAAATATGTTTGTTAAGCCTTTTAATAAATTACAAGTAATTTTTTTTTTCAAAAATATACGTGATTATATAAATATTTACATGTGTCTTCAGCATTTATTGAATCATAAAAAATGGAATTGTTATTTTACGTATGTCAATAACAATTGATATCATTATAATAAATTAATAATTATAACTGTAATAACATTATTTAAAACCAGACATTAAAAATATTTCAGTTAATATTTCAGAAATTAAATGGTCTTTCTTTTAATCTATTTTATATTTTTAATTATACTTCTTCTCTCGTGTAACTTTCGAATAGAGATTATTATTGATCAAAGAATTTTTAAGGGGGCTACACACACTCAAGTTTGCGTAGATTATCATTTGTGTGTGACCATTATTTTTTCCCTTGAAAATGGAACATTACTAATTTTAGAAAATCCTGCATGTATTTGCCACGTAAAATGAAACAAGAAATAAACCATTCATTGATATGGGATGCTTCAATTATTACCATCGCTTAATATTAACATGCTCGATTTGACCAACGAAATACACAATGGGTTTTGACAGTTAATAGTTTATATTACAATAAGAAATTAAAGTAGTGGTACATACCATTACATTATTTAAAAAAAATGTTGGTGATAAAAAAACGAATGATATAAAAGTAATAGTAAACCAATTCAGTCGATAATTAATAAGTCTAACGTTAGTGACAATCAAGTCTGAACTAAATTAAACATTTTTTTTTTACTTCATCACTCTCCTTGCGAGGTTTGTAAAACGGAAACAATGAAATAACAATGTTATCATAGCGTAAATTCTTTAAAATATGGTCACCGTATTTTTATGATCGTTCATGCATACTTATACAAGTTTGTATGAGCGTGTGTAGCCTTCTTTAGATAGACACATAAACTTTCAGAAAATAAGACCTAAAAGTTTATGAATCGAGGAACAATTCGAATTTCAAAAAAAACTTTTGTTTTTTGCTAAACGTCATGTTGTGAATGCTTTAAGTTTAAGCAAATAATTTATAATGTCAAATACGAAAATAAATAAATAAAATATAATACAATTCTAGCGTGGACATTTTCATATAGATCCATATGCTCCAGTTTCAAAGAGAACATGGTGACAAAAATGCGTTTGACATAGCCTCGAATGAATATATATCACAGAACAAACTCGGCTATGAGGCCAGTTGAAGTGATTTACATAGTAGGCGTTTGAGCTGTTTTAGCCAAATGGTTTTTTTAAATTTCATCACAATACCTAATTATTTAAATGTGCCTCACATTACCTCTGCCAAATTTTCAATGCTAATTTCCGTATTGTATATGAATATATTGTATTCACAAAGTTCTATTGTACTCGAGTAGAACTTCTAGAGAAAATGTCTAAATATTAATAAATCTATTGATATATTAAATAATAATTGAAAGATGTAAAACTATTTTCAATATACAAACGTACAGTAGTTTTGGAAGTAAATATTATACAAGAAGAGTATTTCAACTCAAATTTCAAATACAAAAAATACTCGTTCAAATCTTCTTCTTTATATTTTGGCTTGTTGGAATAAATTCACTCTGAAATTAATTTATACCCCTTAAAATGTATATTTCGTTGTCGTTCTTATAAACACAGCCTGAAAATAATGAAAGAGTTCATTTTAAGAATTAATGTTAGTTACTTTGTAGATATCTTTTTAAATCTATTTTCACTTCGAAATCAAAACATATAAGTTTTCACGATGTAAAAACCAGGACTATGGAGTCGGACTCGATCGACAACATTACGGCATATGTCAACTGTCAACAAATGTATATGATATATAATTCTGGGAATACATTATGTTGGAAAGTTTCTGGGAAGCATTTTGTTATTTATATTTCGCACACGTGTCTAATGATTGTTTTTTTCTGGTTACGTCGTCAGTCATCGTTTGGCGGTTGCGTTATATCGTGAAATAAATTAGGTAGACGTAGCAAATAATAAAAAAAATCAGGCTCGGGTTGAAGAATCAGATACAGTCGGAGTCGGTAAATTTTGAACCGAATCCAGAGCCCTGGTAAAGATTAACTTTGCCGGATCATTTATATGAAAATTTGTTATTAGTCAACTTCTTTGCATATTAGATAAGTTCAAAAAACATAAATTAAAAAAAAAAAGTCTGTGGGGTTCAAACCTGTAACAACCGGTTCCAAGCCGTACGCGCTTACCATTTGGCCACCGTAAACAGAAATCAAATTCTTTTCAGCTTAAAATTTTAACGAAATATCTTTAATAATGTGAAGATCCATATACATACTCTTCTTACGGAGTGGATATCTTCACACTTCACATATACTTCACTTTCTAAGCGCACATTTAGTGGGTTAGCATTATTTACTATGTTTAGTATAAAAATGGTTTTGAGTCAAAGCCAAAATATTAAATAAACACAACCTTCAAGTGTATGAAGACGAAACTGGTGCTTATTAACAGATAAGAAGAACCGATAAAATTAACGTGGTGGAAGTCCTTTTTCATGATCGCAAATTTGACAAATCCTTTTATCGAACTTGAAAGCAAAATTTGGATACTATTTCAGTATTTTTTTGATATTGCGTGTATTAAGTTGCATTAATTGTGTGACTATCGAAAAATCTTTGAAAAAACTGAGAGTTAAGTATTTTTATCTTTCTAGAGACGATGTAATTTAGTTGAGTTGTTTCATGCAATACATTACATTTAACGAACACGTTCAAATGTTGATTTAAATACATCACACATCATAAGGCAGTTACATAGTAACCTTCGCGTCTTCGTCGACAGATGATTTGTCAATGAAAAGATTGACATTGACAAAATAAACAACATATTAGTCTTTTAACATTTGCAAGTGACCGCTGGTGGCCTTGCATTGTTTTAAAGCAATGCGTTTTTTTCCTATTGTACTTGCTATTGTAATAAGAAAGTACATTTGACCGTCAAATGTGTATAATATATCAGTGGCTCAATTACACCCCTATTATCATATTGTCAACCGAGCAGAATTCACTTCAAGATTATTTCCTAGTTTGTTTTACGGTATGGCATATTTTATTCATATAATTTATAATTTATGAGAGTTTATAATACAAAATTAAACTTATTATTCACCACTTGGTTTGGTATTGAAAGTAACAAAATCTTTGCTTCGTTCTTGTTAGAGCGGACTTATGAGTTAAACTTAATTTATGGTAATTCATCTTTTGTTTTCAGTTGTCTCTTTGGTGGTAGCTGCTGCCGTTACAATCGGTTTATACTTTGTGCAGAGCGCAGACCAGAACCTTGTTCTCTCCTGTATATTTGAAGCTCTTACATCACTTGGTATAAGTTTGGTTTACTGTGTCATGGTAGATCTCTTCCCAACAAATCTCAGGTGAGATACATAACCATACAGGACAAATAAAAACCCTTTAAATAGTATAAAAAAAAACAATAATGCACAACCTATAATTTGGCTATCTAAAGATGTTGAAAGCTTGATACAATATCGAGTGTGGAAAGAAAAAATGTCATAACCCACACAGATCAAATTCTACAGAAGGCACAAAAATAATCATTTTGGGCCAAAGTCGAAATATTATATAGCTACAACTGGAAGTGCATGAAGACTAAAACTGGTGTTTTATTTACACAATCTGATAACTTATTTAAGAAAAACAAATAAAATTTATAATGTGGTCCTTTTCCTTGATCAAAAATTTGACAGGCTATGCTTTTTTCAAACTTAAAAATTTAATTTAGATAGTAATTGGGCATTTCAAGCTTACATTCTTTTGATAGAATGTGTATTTAGTTGTATACATTGTGATTATCGAAAAAAGCTGGTTTAAACTGGACAAAATAGAGGGTTATTTTATTTTTCATTTTCACACTAAATATGAATATGGGTTGTATAAAATATGGAAACCATAAAGCAAATAAAAAAGTGGATATCTATAGTATTTTACTATCGGGTAATCTTTAAAGGTAAATTAACTGTGCCTTAAATCGGCCTTTTCCGACATATGAGGTGCGCCTACTGCCACGGACTACTGCCAGTGGAGGTGCCAAAGATAAAACAAATTGAAAAGTGTCTATATCATTATATTAAAAGGTGGGAAGGCGTAGTGGCAAAAAGGTTGCAAACTACTGCGTTAAGGAGTCTTTTTGATGGTGAAAAAATGGAGTTATCTACTTGTGAGGAAAGGAAAAGCTTGTAATGTTGAATGTAAAACTATCTATATCATTTTATTTTAGGGTAATGGCTGCAGCATTATCTCTCACAGCTGGACGAGGAGGTGGATTGATAGGAAATTTGATATTTGGATACCTTGTGGATCTCAACTGCGTAATTCCAATTGTTATGTTCTCTGCCATGTTATTCAGTAAGTCAATCATATTTTTTCGAGTTTTACTAATTGAAACGTAATTGAATGAATATTTAATACCTTGTAAATTCACCGGAAATATTTTCTAATCAATTTTCGTTTGTCTCTTTACAGTAAGTGGTCTCCTGTGCATTATGCTTCCAAAAACGGGCGGAGATGCCTTGGATTAGGCGAAATACTTAAAATCTACTGTGTAGGTTTACAATAATCACTCAACTCTCATTGACAACGCTACACCTGGTCTTACAAGAGTTGTTATTAGTGTTACAATAAATTATTACAGATTAATTTATTACTTGTAACTTCAATTCAAAATGATTCAATAGAATCTGAACACTTCGAAATCGATCGAACTGTATTATTTATATATTTAACTATTTATGTATTGTATTAATTAGAATATAATAAAGTAACGTGATAAGATACCTACATGCTCCGTCTTGGAGCGAAAATATTGAATTACCCTATAGATATTTTTTTCTGCTTAAAACGTAATATTTATTATTGTTCTTTCATCTGATCCTATTTTAAATCATCCATAAATAATAATTTAAATTTTATTTAATAAAGATCACTTCGTTGATGCGTACGAATATCAGCCTCGCGTGAAAATAAACGTATATACTTTATAATTTATACCAGATATTTTCAGATTAGCATATGTATTAATTATTATAATGTAATATTCTAAAATCGAAAAAATATTATGTATTGCAAAATGTAAAAATTAAATATTTTCAATTTAAATTTAGCTTTATGTACGTTAGTTTAAAAAATATTTACAAATCAACGCATATCGAATTAACGAATAAATATTGTAACTTGCCTTTACATTGATATTCACTAGGTGTAAGCACACCTTTAGGTTTGTGAAAAGTCATATATTCAGAATATATTGATTTCATATTATAACTAATATGTATATTTATCTGAAGCAATACAAAATGATATAATTTACAGAATGATTTTAATTTTTATAAGGCATTTAAATTATAATATAATCCATATAAAAATCATCTCATGTCATAACGTACCTATTAAACAATTTTATCTGAAAATTGTAGACATCACGGAATATATAAATATTAATTGCATTTTTATCGTCATGTCAAGATAAAAATATTTGCATTAATCATACTAAATCCATTAATCAGAAATAGTAGTAATTAGCCATCAATGTTACCATTTTAAAAAAACTCACACATTTATTACTATTTATATACCATTTTAATTATGCTAATTTTAAAATGAATTAAATATTATTTTTTTCAATTTATCTTTAAATGTCATAAAATTCTTCGTAGCCATATTATTATTAGTGCCAACACAAAATAGTTGTAATTGTAAATAGTGAATTTAGCTATAAGGCTGGTGCCAAAATCCTAATGGTCCAAAGGATGTAAATATGTTATGAAAATGCCCAATTTATTTTTAGACAGCGTAATTTATAAGTATTTATATTTATTAGTATTATATTGATTTGTGAATCTATGCGATTGCTATGTATATATAATAATATTTATTAGGATAATTATTTATGATCGTGATTAAATAATAAAAAATGTGAATTTAAACTAACTGTGTTATCATTTCTTTATAATGTATGTACTAATTTTATTTGCCCGGTACAAACTCATTATTTATTCAAATTAATATCACACACTCAGGCCCGTCGATAAAAAAATATTTCAATACTTGGATTAATACAACATTTTAAATCTGTTAATAATCATCATATACGAAATATCAGCAAAAATGACACGTGAAAATTTCATTTTATTGCCATTTAGAGTCTGGTAAAAGTTTTTGTAACGGACTGACAGATACGTGTATTATCTTTTTTGTATTGTAGGTAACTGTATAATCCTTTAAGTATTTTATTCACTTTGCATACTCTTCAATTATTCTAAATCAATCCGCTAAAATCCAACAGATGTCGTGAAATAACAAAATATTTTGTGTATTAATAAAGAATAAATTTACACACTTAATACAGATAATAATTTATGGATTTGTCTGCTTTATAAGAGTTACTCACGTTTCAGTTTACATTCACAATTATTTGTGTGCGACCATTATTATTTCCCCTGAAAACGGAACATCTATTAATAATAAGTAATCCCACGTGTATTTGTTATAAGAGATAATACCGGCCATCTACCGACATAAAATGAAACAACAAATAAACCAGTTATTGATATGGAATGCTTCAATTATTATTATTGCTTAATATGAATATGTTTCATTTGACCAACAAAATGCACTGTGGCTTAGAAAAGTTAAGAGTTATATTACAAAATGAAATTGAAATAGTGGTATATACAATTTCAATTATTCCTTAAAAATGTTGCCAGCAAAATATTAAACGATAAGAAAATTATAGTAAACTTATTCAAACGATAATTAGTAACTCTAACTAGAAAGACGCTAGTGTGAACTGAATTCAGTCTTTTTTAAATTTTTATTTCATCACTCTCATTGTGAGGTTCGTAAAACGGAAACAATGAAATAACAGTGTTATAATATTATCGTAAATTCTTTAACAAATGGTCATGATATTTCTATGATTGTTCATGCATACTTGCAAAAGTTTGCATCAGCTTGTGTAGCCCTCTTAAGGAAATGGCTACAACTGCAATTGTTTTTGTTTATCATCTTTTTTGACTTACACACGTTATATTTTTAGTAAATATTAAAAATTTATGACTGGCATTGAGAGCATAGTAGTGGATGGCAGTAAGAAATTGCTCTCGACTCAATGTTTTTTCATTTTACTTTTATAAAACAATGCAATTGCTTCGAAATAAAAATAAATTTATAAACAACTTGAGTGCTTTTTTATTTTTATTTTATTTTATAAGGGTGAAGATGCCTATTGCTTTGCTAAAAAAACATGTCTTGTTTTAACACTAGCATTTATCACACAATCTTAATGTTTCTATTAAAATAACTACTAGTATAGTACATACAATCTTCTTATACTTAAAAACAATAATTAGGTACATATGTTTACAACTTTAAAACTATCATAGATTGCATTTTGTGGATGTAAAGTAATTTTAAAGATGCCTGAAACAAAACACGAAATATATTATAATGTTAGTTATTTCTTACCCTAATTCATTGTCACAATACCGTATAACTTTATTTAAATTACTACATTACAAAAGAAAAAAATATTTTTATCATTTCATTATGTTTATTACTCTTTTACGACCTATTTCAAATTTATACTATACAGTGACATCTATGATTCGGCTTAATATTTACAATACAAATAAAGATTCCTACTTGGATTCTGGACTCCGGCTCAATCCGGCTGTTACGGATACATTACCATCTAGCGGGGATCCTCCAAACATACATCCTAGAGGGCCAACGTAATAAGGAGTAAAAAGTGCAGAATAAGGTTGTGTTCCAGGATTAAAATAATGCGCGGGAAATAGTCCTTGACGTTGCGCCATTTTTAATCTGGATGTCAGTTGCTTTTTCCACTTCGTTCTTCTGTTTTGGAACCAAGTTTTTATTTGAACTTCTGTCAAATTTAGTGCCTTTGACAGTTCCATTCTTTTGGAGACACTGAGGTATTTGTCGACTTTGAATTCGGTCTCTAGACGTTCCAGTTGTTTGGCACTGTATGCTTGTCTGGGTTTTCTGTCTAAGCCTGGTTTTCGTGATCGTCTTCCAGCTGGCTTAGGCGCTGTAAATTATAAAAAATAATTGATTATAAATATCATTTACTACAATTAATGTTCATCAGTTTATTGTGTCAGATAAGAGCTATCCAGGAATTTCGGACGAAAGTACTATTAGTTTTAAGAAAGCGTGAGACCAAAAAAAATAAGAAACTGTACGGGGCGTAACAATTTTACTAGCCCCAGGGAGCTGAATTTGTAGCTACGCCACTGTACCCTACATATTTCTTATATAATGGCTTAAAACCATGAATCAAAAAAGAGGCTTAAAGTTTTATTTCAAAAAAATTGTGTAATGATGAACATCACTTCAATCAATATGCAAGACTACCCTTATGAATAGATACCATTAACATATCGACTGTGGAAAGGAATAGGGATCTAACACTTCTTTTTTTTTTGATAATCAAAATGTTTACAACTCAATACACGTTCTATCAAAATGATATAAGTTAAGAATGCCGAATGAGTACCTTAATTTAGCTTTTAAGTTTGAATAAAGGAGGGCAAGTGAAATTTTTGACCAGGAAAAACGATTACATCACATCGATTTTCTTGGCTTTTCTTAAATAACATATTAAATTAATATCAGACAGGGTAAATAAACTGAATTAGGTTTATATAATACATTGTGTCCAAAGCACCAAAATTATTAAATATTCGTTTTTAATGCCTCCTGTTTTTTTTCTGCGTGGGCTACGTCCTATTTCTTTTCCACAGTCGTTATCGTTAAGTGTTAAAAAACCAACAGCTTTCTTTCATACTAATTCTAAAAATCCTTTATTTATCCAACGGGCCTAATTCTAGGAACTAAAAAAGACAAATATAAAAACACCCCTGTGTGTGGAAGTACACAATAATGTAACACGGAATTGTTAATTCGATAGGAACAGATAGAACCTGAAGATGCTGACGGTCAACAAGAGTTTGGAGGTCTAACGAAGTGATTAAACATCGACAAAGACGCTTCAAATTTCGAGCAAACAACACAGAAATGTCACTATCAACGGACTTGCGTTCAGCTACCATTGTGTAATTGATTCAAATCAATAGTGCAAATGGAAATCATTGATTCGAATATATTGCCAATTTGCAGCTGGACTGCCAATCTTAATTATCATGTAGATAATAAGGATAATTGATTTAAAACCGGTGGGGAGGAATAAGGCATACCAGTATAAATTTTATTTTACTTGTAAAATTAGAATATATTCCGGTTCCATGGCAACTGCTCGCAAGACAGCTACGCACCGGACAAGTGCTCACAAGACATCTGCGCACACATTCAAGAGCGCACACATTATGACCCCCTATGAAAGGAGGACAATATTCGGAAGAGGGGGTTTTCTTAACTGTTTTCCCCTCAAAAGCCTTCAGCATTGAATTAAAATAATCACAGACTAATCAGTTAATCTAGCTAGACTACATGAGGGAAAGGGAAATAAAGGAATAAGCCTACACCCACCCTAGTTAAATAGACAGGAAACTGGAACCCGACCGCGGGTTCTCAGAAAGTTTCAGTGAGTAAGAGGCAGGAAAAAAAAAGAGCGCACATTAACTCAGAAATATTAAAACATTTTGCACTTAAATTATGTAATAATTGTAAAGGGAAATTTGTATATTTTATTTAAGCTAGCTGTGCCCGGCTACACGTTGTTGTGGCTCAGTCTGGGGCTGTCTTTACATATCAAATGTGTGACATATATATAATAGTAGGTATATAGAATATTTGCATATATAGCATTATTTGTTCTGTATTTAATTAATATTTTTGACTGATGGAAGTTCTGTATTTGTTCTACATTTTACTGTTACCGTTATCGCTTAAAGAAATTGAAAGAAGGATTATTCAATATGACATATACAACAAAAAACCACAGTTGGTGTAAGTACAGTGACATAAAGTGTATAGTTTCAAGTATTTACGTAACCAAATAATATGTCAATATGATGAGGTCAACATCTTTCAATAATGCTTTTGCGTTATTGCAACAATGGTGTGTTTTTACGAAGGATTATTGAATGTATTTTCCAACTTTATGATCTCGCTAATTAAATTTAAACGACGTTATGCACCAAGTTGACAAACTCATTTAACGGTTAGAGGTACATCTAGTAATTTTAATACATTGTTGCAGTCATAAAATCAGTTAAAGACCACGCCAAAATCCCGTGACAAGGAGCTTAAGAAGTAGAAGTATTTTTCATGTGTATATAATATCATCAGGACCGCTTCGGGCTATTGTGTAGATTATGTATCGCAGAAGGGCGTATGGATATAATGGCCATATTTTTGTAAGAAAAATTAAATAAATTTTCCAATATTTTCTACGCGCATTATGTTTGAATAATATCAACAAAATATAAGATACGATATAAAATACTTAGAAAAAGGCCGGAGAGATCAAAATGTGCAGTCAATGAGAATATGTAAATAATCGATTGAGGAATTGTCTGTCCAACGTTCATTTCTTCATATTGTGGAGATCCATTTACTCCACTTTTGGAGTGGACATGGCTTTAAAGAAGTATTACGTGGGCTACACATGCGTATACAAACTTGCGCAAGAAAGCATCAACGATCATAAAGCTATGGTGATCATAAATATGTCAAAGAATTTACGATATTATAAGACTGTTATTTCATTATTTCCATTTTACGAACATGACAAGGAGAGTGATGAAGTAAACAAAATACTTTGAATTCTAAATTATTTAAAACTGGTAAACTTCCACATGTGAGATCACTGTTAGCGA
>JAGVSQ010009146.1:0-13830 GCA_022683975.1 Rhyacophila evoluta | reverse complement strand
GCATTCCCCGGATTGCTAGGCGCGCACGCTACCAACTACGCTAGCCGGGGAGACAGGTAGAAAATAGGTAGTAAGAATCTATTGTTTTAGAATTAAGCTCAATCATCGTAAATACACAATGACTTTGCAAATTGAAAATGAAAGCGCTCTTAAAAAAACTTACAGTCAAAAAAATATTACTTGGGCTTAATGGTAAGGAAAAAATGAAGTTATGTCTAAAAATATATCGCATTTATATAACGATTAGAGTAACAATAGAAAACTTGTCTAGACATTTGAAAAAGTAGAAAAAATGAAGTAAGTGATGGCTTAAAGCGTTTTATTAGTGATGATAATTGTAATACTGTATATGTAATAATGGGCATACAAAACGTCCACCATGAGTTATCAGTAATTTGGGTTAGTATTACTAGAAGATAAGTTAAGGATAATGTGCTAGAAATCTGTAATTTACGCATTACTGCCCTTATACTCGATCAACACAATACATCATTTTTATTATTATATCTACTGTGGAAAGGAATAAGGATGTAACCTTCAATTTTTCAAAGTAGCTTTTATTTGACAGTCAGAATTTATGAAACTTAAACTCCTACTTCAATCAAAAGGATTTGAGCTGAAAACGTCGAATGTGTGTCCAAAGAATGCCGTAAAATTTTCGACAAGAAAAAGTCTTCCACCCAATCAATTTTATTAGTTTTGTTAAATAAATTATTAAATTAATATCATATTGAGTAAATAAAACAGCAGTTGTAGTCCTTTTTTACACCAAAGCTATGCCTATGTAATTTTTTGACTTTAAAAAAAGTTTTTTGTGCCTCCTGTAAAATTTGCTATTTGTGGATTACGTTCTTTTTCATTTTCAAATGCGTTTTAAATTACTAGCAAAGAAATTAAGCTTATCCTAAAGTTTATATTTTATTTAGATATGAATTTTTCTATTATAAATGAAATAAAGCATAATATTTCTGATAGAAAAAAAAAATATTTTCTTAAAAATAATACTAGTTTATATTCATCGGTGATTCTTGAAGAAAACTGATTTTAAAAACCAAGTTATGTAAAGAACACTATATATGTACTTATCTGGCCAATATTTGTATTGCATGGAAATATAATGTTGAAATACTAAACTTAATTTATGTCTATTTTTAAATCTCTAATTTTTTGTACTATCGACAAAATCAATCATCTGACACCTGGAATCGGAATCAAACACGCTATCTTCGGCTCCAAAATGCGCATGCTAACCTCTCGGACATCTCGAGAAACAATTTTCGATAATTTAGATTGTAACAATAATCACTGTAAATTACTTAATTAATCGTTGCTAAATAAGTCTTTATATTCACTATTTAAATTGGTCATTGTTTAGTGTATTTTTGTTATCATTATTTGTATCATATTATTCAACGAAAAAATAGTGAGCGAATGGTTAACAACCATTAAATACTAATAATAAAAATCCATATTCAATCAAAATACATATTTAGAAACGATTACGACTATAAAAGGGCTTCATTCAACTATTTCAATCATACAACGTCTAAAAACCGATTAATCTCTCCGTTCAAATAAAAAACATATTTTCTGAAGTCGCTTATGAAGAAATAAAACCTAATAGAGCTTTTATAATTCACTTTATCGCAGGGACGCTTTAAGCTTTAAATACCATAAAACCATTTAAAATTCCTATACAAAGCATTAAAACGAAAGATAAGAAATGAATCGCTTTCACTGGAATTGTACTAACTACGTACAAGGACACGGTAGGTATGATCGCTTCATTATTAAATAGGACTCGGAGAGTAAAATATTCCATAGAATCTTTTAGTGTTTGGATTAAATTTGAATAAGTTATTTGTCGGAGCTTTCGTCGTATCTTGAAACACTAAATAAATTGAATTAATTTATAATTATTTCTAGATACTGTGGCTAATTTATCTATCAACTGCGGTGCCAACGGGTTTGTCGTCAATCCCAACCTGAAGTGCATAATTAAATTTCATTTATCATTTTCATATTTAATTTTAAATGTCAATCGAATTAAGTAACGAAATTTATTATTTTACCGTTCACCAATTTCGTTAAACTTTATCTAATTCTTGTTTACTTAGATTGTGCTTATTCCAATCTACCGTTATTCAATATATATTTGTGTCATGTTTGTAAGTTACATTTCTTTATAGTTACATCTATATTTTTAATACATACAAATATAACGTATATTCCACACTGAACCAATAAAATCCTATACGAAAATAGCTAGTTATAAGTACAAAAAACCCTTGAAAAAACAATATGTTGTCTCTCAGAATATACTTTTACACAGCCTCAAAGGGTTTATAATTAACAAGTGCCTTTTTTGGAGTATATTAATACTTCGTGCCATCTCAAACAATCATTGTCGCCTGTAAGTATTTTTAGATTTTACAGGGCCATGGCTGCATCTTATAATTTCACTGAATACATTATTTAGATAGTGTTTACCAGCCTTTCACGACGGCAAAAAACTAGTCAGCTTGAATAATGAACTAGTCAGGCCAAGACTCTCATAAGACATATTTAATATGTGGTTGAGCCAGGTCTACCGCTGAAGCTTCACTACTTGAGGCCGACGGCTGGTCATGGCCATGTATGTCAGTTATGTGCCCATTCAAAAAAAGGTGGAAAATGCCAATCCACAGCATGTACTACAGTTGGCCTCCCTGGAATAATTTTAGGTCTATTCTAGTTAATAGCAGAAGGTAGAAAAGGCGACTGACCAATGCCCCAGAACAAGTCCCCTATGGCTAAGGGAAGGGAATTCCCATTAGTAAAACCTGATAGAGCTGACCCTAAAAGCTCTTGTGGTCTAGACCTCATGAAGCACATGGTTAATCATAATATATCCCTAAAATTACTGACAAATGCAACATTACAGAAGTGAAGCTTAATTGTGTATTATCTAATATAGACGGAATATATCGCTAATTATCTATCGTCCATTACATTATTTTTTAACGTATAAGTCATGATAACAATTATTCGTTCAAAATTTTTATATATTTTATAAATGGAGAATTCAGTTTTTATTTATATGCAGCGTCGATAAATATCTGTTGCCTAATTCCTTCTGTTAAAATTTCCTAGCTTGTTGATATTTACTTGGCTCCAAACTTATAGGCATACGCGTTTATTTGCTGTTGATGTTGAAAGTGTCCCGGCTTTGCACAAAACATAGAAAATCATTCAAATTTTTCCAATCTTCACTATGTTTCTAGTAAAACGTTGGAAAATCTAAAATTGACATTAAAGTAAAACTCAAATCAAAAGTAGAAACACAAACAGAATTCAAAGTGAGTTATTCCGAAGTCAGAGTAAGTCTTTGTATATTTGGTCAGAGTGATTTCACTTCTGGGAGCATTTTATAATGCCTGAGTTTTGCGTGGAAATTATTTTAAAAACCCCTTTTTTTATTTCTACGCCCTAGATAAGCCGTGGAAAAATTCTCACCTCTAATTTTTCGGCTATGTTCGAAAATGATTGATGAATGAATTTTCTCAAATTCAGTTTTTCAAAAGTGGTCAAAGTTTTGTCACAGTGTAATTTTAATAAAAACTTTTTCAGGGCTTATTATCGATGATATGATAACACTTTCAAAAGTTTTAAGCTTCTAATATTATAAAATAATTACATTATGTGAGGGTAAAACTTTTTTCAATACATTTAAACGATTTTAATATTTAATACATTCGTATAAGCTATAAGGGCATACAAATTTACCAAAAAATTTACTGGAATTTTATTTTACAAAATAGCATATATAAAATTGTAAAAAAATAAGCGAGTATATTTCTCATTATAGATTTTTGAAAGCTTATAAATAAATTTCATTTTTGTTCTCACAAAAAATGAGCATTTCAAAACATAATATGTCAAATGTATCGCCGATCGCAGATTATCCTTGCTATAAAAATGATCCTACTTTCTCTAATATAGTCATATATGTAATATTATAATATTAAACAATAATATTTTAAAACGTTGAAAAGTATAAAAGTAATTTAATTATATTATATGTAATTAAAAAAATATTCACCGGCAAATCAGTTTTCCAAAAACCGGTAATGTATGCCCTAATTAGAATCTATTTGATCCAAATCTTACACTTAAATTGTATTTATGTATTCTATGCGTATTCTAAATATATAAACAGCCTAAAGTATTGTTATATAAATCTGAAGCAACCTCATGGAAAACTATATGGATTATATGATCGAGAAACCAAGAAAATGATCAAATGCTAGTAACTGAACAGAAAAAAGGAAAAATCTTGTGATATCAGTATCTAGAGGAAAATTTTATCGTACACATATTATAATTATGAACAGATCGGAAAAATACTCTAAAATTCTTACATTAATAAATATTCTTTACGACTATTCTTACCTATCACCACCATCGTCATCTTCCTCGTTGCTCCCGGAAGCAGTGTTTGTAGGTCTCTCTTCTTCAGGTTTCCGAGGACCTGGCCCCAGTGTTGTTTCTGCTAGCCTTCTGGTCTGCGCCACATTTTCTATAACTGATCCTCCACGAACGTCTCCCGGGAGAGGATGCTTGCGGGCCGCTCGCTGCTTACGAGCCCTGTTTCGTAACGCCTGGAATAGAAACAAAATGGCTTAGATTTTTGGTTTGGTTTGCCAGACAGTTTTAAGTAATCTAGCATACAAAAATGAACTCCACACTGCAGGGAATCTAGTTTATAATAAAGTAATTCGCTGAGTTTTTATTTTTAGTTTTTCAATACACTTTATAGTTGTTCTTCTTCTTCTTATACTACAGCCATAGTGGATTCCATATGGATCTACATTTTTGGAGTAGATATCTTCACAGCGAATACGGTATAATTGCTAGTCATTGAAATTGATCAGCCAAAAATGTTGTTGTAAAAAAATATTATATGAAATTCATCTAAACATATTCTTACGCAAAGAGAAAAATACTAAAATATGAATGCTTACAGCCATTGCCCTTCATATTGGCTTTGATCATATTTTTATATGATAAACTATGAATTGCAATGCAATGAATGTCTCTCCAAAGGCTTTTGAAAGTTACTTCTCACCATTTCTTCAACCGCTTATCGCACCGGTCGGCCATTGCAATTTAGTTTCTACGAAGGATAATTTAGCTTTTTTGAGCATTGCTTTTTAAAAAATTGCAAAATCTTACAGAGACAAATAAGGTCTCTTCTCAGCAAGACTAAATATTAACGCGACATAATTAATTAGAATAGAAATCACGCACATTCTAGTGCACGCCCACCAAGATCTTGGGAATCTGGTCCTGGTACACTTCTGGCACTTATGAAAAGCACCTCACGTTGATTACGTCACGGTATACGCATAACGGAAGTAAAAACGTAGCGAGCAGTGGAAAGGAAATTAAGCATAATCTTTTTAAATAAAAATGTAAATTTTCGTTTGTTCAAAATCTTCTTCCGAAAGTTCTTGACCGATTGCTTTAAAATTTTGACACAATTTTGTTGCATTTAAAAACGCGCGTGTTTTTAAATGCCTACTATTAAATAGTTATGATGAGAATTATACAATGCCATCAGGATACCACATACCGCACGTACTGATTACTATTACGTATTGAAAATCGACGTACCAATTATCATGTTGCAAAATATCAGCCAGCCAAAGCTTTGAAACGGCAAAAATGAATGAGTCATGTCTTGCAAAAAAATTGACCGGACCTATCAAAAGATGTCTTCATTCCTTGCATTCCTATGATTCCAACATATATGCTATTTTAATCTAAGAGATTGCAATTGCAAATTTGATTGGCATTTGCAATCAGCATCAACAAAGCTCAAACTCAATCTTTAGAATTGTGCGGCTTCAATCAAGACACTGATTACTTCTCACGTGGACAATTATATATTGCGTGCTCTAGAGTCGGCAAACCAGACAATCCCTATACCTGCACAGACAATAGAAAAACAAAAATACTGTATACCTACAAGCATTGTGAAATTAAAAATATCTTTATTTTCCATTTAACCAGACTGAGCCACAGCAAGGCCTGGTTGGATACAGCTAGTATCAAATAAAATGTTACACGATTTAAATATAAGACTGTAAAAATTTTGATGCAATCTCAAAATTTATAGCTAGACAGTGAGCATGTAATCAAATAAAATATAAATTTATTACATAGTACACGTAGTATAGTTGCACGGTAAAGATTTTACGAGTGAACGTATTTAAAGTTATCAGACAAGAAATTAATACGATTTGATTAAGTAATAAATTATTTTTGAAGCATGCATTTGATAGTGGCACTTGGCGGATAATTTTTTTTTTTGTCTAAGCGAAGGACAGCCAAGTTCAAATGTCTGAAATTTACCATGGCACTTATACTGCAAATTTTAAAACAAAGTGCCGGATTTTTGCGTTTGATACACCTGTAATCGGCTTCCATAGTTTATCACTGTGCTCGCCAAATTGGGGCTCGTGAAAACAAAATAGTTGCTTAGTAAAATATAGTCAATTTCGTTTAAGCTTTATCTTCAATGAACAATTATTGAAATTTTAAATTATTCAAAACTGGTAAACTTCCATATGTGATATTTTCACTTATGGAAGTTTACCAGCCTTAAATAATTTAGAATTTAAAATCAATTTCCATCAAGCACCATCAGTCGAAAATATAAATTAAAAATGATTGTAACATATATTTGAATGTATAGAAATAAAAATATCATTTTAGTTAATTAAAACAACAGATTCGGTTTGTAAATTTTAAAATTAGTGTCCATTTATGTTACTTATTAATCTAATCAATATTTTAAAAATATTGTAAGTGATAAATACATGATTTTATTAATACAAAAATAATATGATTTTACTTTATTAAACTGTATATGCTCAACGTATATTGTAGAAAAACTGATAACGAAGCTTAAATTTGAATTGACAATAAATGTAATTTCTTTATTTACCATGATTGTTCCGAAAGTGAAGCATATGAATCCATATATTGTGAAGATATCCACTCTGAAAGTAGAGTATATGGAATTCCACTATGCGAAGACGTCTAGACGGATTATTTACCTGAGAATTGTTTGTTAGGCAATTGCTCAACCCAATGAGTGTCGGGTCCTGTATTTTTTAATTTAAAAAAAAAACTCCCCAGTTCCGTCAGGTTAGTGTGCGCGTCTTTAAATAAGGGGAATGAGGGTTCGGTTCGAAATATAATTAGTCAACATGATATCTTCATTTAGCGTAGATGGTCATAATGCGAATGCATCTCGATATCAAATTAATAGCAACTATAGACATAAGACATACGTTAAAACTTCAAAGTTTACTATGTTCTTAAAATTACTTTAAATGACAGGTTTCAAAAGTTGAATTTATTTCAACCAAGAATAATTTCAATGTCATCATATTGTTATGAAAATAAAATATTATTAGATATATTTTTAAAAATAAGTTTTTCAAATACGCTCCCAAATTGTATAATATGGACATTATACAGTGCTTCAGTCAAAAGACAATAATTTAAAACTCTTTAAGGTTATTTTGCCATTTCGTAGCTCTGTCGAATATAGCTTGTAGATTTATAAATAACGAATAGAAAGACGCCAAAATACAGTTGGCTTAGTAAATAAACAGAGAAGGTGAAGATTCCCTTAAGACGTCCACAAAACGTGGTCAAACATAGTCCACCGTCTCAGATTTCCTACTGCGGTGTAGCTACATGGTCTGTTCTCTTATCTATTTATTTCAAACAGTCATACTACCGTTATCACAGTCTCCACCAATTGCAAGCTTTCAAAGCTCAAAGCACAGTTGCTTTCAGGATGTTCGCATTTAGTATGAATAACAAAAACAAAGTTTCTTTATCTCTCGCGTTACTGTCCCAAAGTGTCCAGTAAAAAAATATGCTTTAAATTAAAATTATGCAAAATCGAATAGTGTAATTATCAATAAAAATTTTTTTATTATGTATTTAAAATCAAACGATATAACGTAAGTGCTAATGGATATGGTTAGAATGTATTTCACCAAGTACGCTCCTTACGCAAACCATATGCATCTAGGTAGTGTGATGATCTCCAGATAAAAACTCAAGTCAATGAATTGACGCAATGTAAAGATATGATTTGACATATTATTTTTCATGAGAATTGCTCTCCAGGGAATTTATTAACCCAATAGGCATACAGACTTGCATTTTTTGGATGTGGGAATCGAGCCCGCATTGTCCAGATGCGAGGCAGCGCGCACGATGACTTATCGGCTGCCCGGTAGCCTAATTGTTTTAACTCATTATTGACGTATATTTTAATACTAATTTGAAAAATTCATCTCATCTTAAGAACGAATGATTTTTCGTTTGCTATTATTCGTATATAGATCTTCGCAATATGAAGTCGACTTGACAGATTATTCTTTAGGAGAATTATTTGTCAGACAATTACTCTACCCAATGGGCATCCGGTCCTGCATTTTTGTATTTTTTAAATTCGACAAATAGAAAATTAAGCCCGCATTCCCTAAATTGTTATTGTCTTAGTAACGTAGCGTGGTAGCGTGAGCGCTACACTGACAAACAATTCTGGTGAAAAATAATCTGTCAAATCGTGTCCTCATTACAGATATCCATGTATTTTACTTCCGGAGTGGATATATTCATACTATGTAGATCCATATCCTCCAATTCGGAAGCGAATATGGTATTTTTTTTAAATATTCGTATTATTGTACATAAAACATCGTCACACGTAATTATATAATACAGAAAACAATATGATTTTATTTTCTTCAGAATAGAGCAGCGCCGTGAAATCATAAAAGTTTACCAACCGCTGTTTAGCAGCGCGGGAAACGAGCTTTTTTTTAACGTTCGAGTATTAAAAAAAGGGTCAGTGGAGAACGTGACAGAAATTTTCACGTAGTTAAAGCTCCTAATTGGTGAATTTTACAAATGAAAATACGTTAAATTAAGCGCACCCCTGCAAACGAGTTCGACTTTATAGGATTGATGTTTTAAACTAATTTGCATTTATGGTTTGATCAGTCTACTAGCTGTCGGAATGTATTTAAGGAACATTTTGGATATGACAAATTACCCCTCGAATACAATAAGGTTATAATTTGAAAATTGACATTTTTCAGAAAACTTAATTTTTTCACACCGTGCTTGTTCCCAAAGTGGAGGAGGATATAGATCTACACAATGCGAAGATATCCACCCCCAAAATGAAATGTATGGATCTCCGCAATGTGAAGACGTCTTGACAGATTATTTTTCATGAGAATTATTTGGCAGACAATTGTTCAACCCAATGGGCATCCAGTCATGTATTTTCAGATTATTAAAATCCAACAAATGGTTAATCGAACTAGCATTACTCGGATTGCTAGGCACGCACGCTGCCAACTACGATAATCGGGGAGAGAAATCAAAATTAGAGTTGCAATTAATCCATTTAAAAATAATGTAATAATTAATTTTGTAATTAACAGCCAGTATGTAAACAGTAAATTGCATCCGTACAAAGTGATGTTTTTTTGTTGATTTATGGCGTTATTGTTTTTAATACTCGATATATGAGTGAAAAGAAAATGAGAGAGCAAATGAAACGTTTGACAAAGTGTGGAGAAGGAAAAAAATGGCCACGTGTTTTTCAAGGACATTGTTTATGTGTAGAATCCTAATTATAATTAACATTGTAGAATAAAAATAAGTTGAATCTAAGCATAATGATGTTGTTTTCCAGTTTAGTGCTTTAAATAAAAATTGTGCAACGTTTGTATTGTTCTATCAATCATTGTAATTATCAGCTATAAGAATCATTCGATATGATTTAAATGGTAATTATATAGAACAATTGCAAAAATTAAAAACAAACAAAACGGTTGAATTAAAGAAGCAACATTCCAAGGAAGATATCATTTATACACTGAAACACTGTGTCCAGCCGCTCAAAATGACCCTCTGAGACGTAATGATAACATTTAAAAGAGTGATAGATGCTGCCTAACATACTTACTGAAGTCATCCGAGCTCTAGATTTATATAATTATCTCTATTTGATATGTTTATTTCATAATGATATCATCAAGGTCATGGTGGTTTTGATAAGGAATCCACATATTATGTCGACCATATCAGTATATTTGAAAAAAAAAGATAAATTGTAGGTACTGGTCACTTAATATTAAGCACAAAGTATCAAGAGATGTAATCTAGTGATAAATAAATGAAATGACAGAAAAATGATAGAGCTTTTAAAATAGCTTTAAGGCCCAGTATTATTGAGAATATTTTACGCAAGTAGTAAACAAACAGGTCATTCAACATCTATCACAAGACAACAAGAATTAATCAATATTTACGTGACTGTTTGAAAATTGTAAAAAATTTGAATAATTTGGTATGCAGTATAGATAATAGATTTGTATAGAGTTGTACACGTCCTTTGTGATTAACATTCTCCTTTTAAGAAAAAGGTCAGGATAATTTATCAAAATTTACACAAAGTAAAATAACATGCTCTAATTGACTCCAGCGAGTGTGATGTTGAGACTAACGAGATATGTGAAGATAATAAACAAAGACTTCATTATACCCCACATAATATTTATATTGTAATTTAATATAATATTGTGTGACTAACTACGCAAAGACTTTCGCTATAAATAACGCTGTCGGAAAATTCAAGAACAATTTCAGAAATTCTGATTGAGTAAAAGTGAAAAATATTTATTGTCTTCTTATCACTTTGGTAGCCAAGAAGTTAGTGTGCGTACTTTGCAAGCAGGGAATACGAGTTCAATACCCACATGTTATGTACGAATCAAAAAAAAATGCAGTACTTGACGCTCGAACAACCATTCGACGAGGATTTGTCAAGATATGTCTTCACACTACAACAGAGATCGATACAATTCACTCTTCAAAAAGACATCTTCTATAGTATATAAATTCATATCGACTGTGAAAAGGAAAAGGGATGTAACTCTTAGTTTTTCAAAATGGCTTTTTTCGATAGTCATAATATGAGTTTGAAAAAACGATGAAAATTCAAATTTTCGACCAAGAAAAAAGACCACATGAATTTTTTTTTTTTTTTTTTCTTAGATAAATTATTATCACATTAGGTAGATAAAACACCACTTCTAATCTTCGTGTACTTTTAGATTTTGTGTACCTCGTATTTTGAATTTGGTTCAAAATCATTGAGCAGGCGTTTTTGTCCCTCCTGTACAATTTGGTCGGTATTGGTTGCGTCCTTTTTTGTTTCCACAGTCAATATGCTTGACTTTTGGAACGCAAATGATAAAAAAATCGTATTCTTTCATCACAACTCTTTAAATTACATCATTATTTGAAAATTATAACATCACAACCTTAAAATTGACACATGCACATAAAAATGAATTCGTGTAGACTGTGCAGTTCATTGATAACAAATCCTCGTGAAAAAAAGTTTATCAAGATCTCTGAATTATGATAGTTCATGTACGCTGCATTTACAAAGCAAACACATGCAAGTTGCTAACTTCACTTTTAATTAAAAATGATAAACGCTATTTCATTTCATAATGCAATAAGTATGTCTTGTGATATTACAATTTGAAAACTAACAGTTGTTTTAATATATCGAAAAAACATCAAATTTTACAACTCCATTGGGTTCTGACATCTACACTGAAAAATATACAAGTCCGATGTTTCGTCTTCAAATCTATCAAAAATATGCCACTCCTAAAAAGTTTTACAAATAAATCGCTTAAAAAGTGTATGTTATATTAAAGTAAGTATCCAAAGAATTAGTTTTTTTTATATATAGAAGCGTGGCAATTGATTATGCAAATGAAAGTAAAATTTCAAGAGTATTTAAAAATATTTGAGGTATTTATTTCGGAAAATATATTTCAAATTGGATTATAAGACATGAAGTAAAATTACTAAAACTAACTATAATTTTAAAGAATTCAATGCGTCTTGTACTAATAAATGTCACACTGGTACTGTAATACTGAAATATTAAATGCTCTCACATCTATGATATCGGAAAATCCGATACGCTGACTGACCTTTTCCAGCCTTTATAGAAAATCTCTGCGTAACCTTAAGGCTTTATCTACGCTGGCATCAGTCCCCATATATCACGTTGGCATAAAGCGTGGCGCGGGTGTATTTTTAACCACCCTTGAATATGACGTAGATCCTTAAAGAGGAGCTTGCATTATCAGTGAATGCTGGCACGGAATTTTCAGGAGATCCTAAGTGCTACGCGCAGTAAAAACTTTTCAATGTAAGGACTGACGTAGCGCGGAAAATCGTATTTATTTTTTTCTTATTTATTGGAAAAATTTCAGCTGGAAAATGACATTTTCAGTCAGCACATTTGACATTTTATAAAAATAAATTCTAAATGTTAATTTCATGGTTTATTCTTTTCTTTTACGTATTTTAAAATTAAATGAAACATTTTTTATGTGTATTCACCAACCAAAACTATGTTAACATCATTAATTAAATGACACAGTGTTTCATACATTTGTTGGAAATAATATTATATTTTCCAGGCAGTTCCACCCTAGAGCATATGGACCTCAAAACAGCGTGAAGATGATACATTTCAGACGATAAGAGTGTATTTTTATCTAAATACTAATTCAGATAATCTTTTTACGAGACTGGAAGCTCAACTTATTGTGCAGCCAATCCTGCATAATTAATCTTAATCATTTATAATGTTACTGTTTTGTAAAAGTAAAAAAATTAGATTTGTGTTTCAATTTCTAAACGTTTTAAATTAACTGTTTATTGTTGTACTCTTCGGTGTAGTAGAAGTTAGTATGTGTGTCTGGCAATCTGGAGAATGCGGCCTCAATTCTCACATATTTGGGATTTTTAAGAATTCAAAAATGCTTGAGTGATAAACGTTATTTCACTTCAAAATGTATTTCATTTTCTTTAATTTCCCAAAGTAATATACTCCTTAATTTAACCCATGTATGATACGTAGTGTCAACTTATTGTCATTGATTTGTCTCCCTGGTAGAAAAATGATTAACATACGCGCCTTGTGATGAGGGGGAGTGTAGTTTTGATTTTTACGTCTGCTAGATATTGAAAATTCAAAAATGAACGACTGGATGCCCATTGAGTTAAGCAATCATCTGGCAAACAATTCTCGTGAAAAATAATCTGTCAAAACGTCCTCAAATTGTGGAGATCCACATACTTTACTTTCAGAGTGGATATCTTCACACTTTGTGTATTTATATGCTCTACCTTAGAAGCAAACATGGTATAAAAAACTAACTAACCACGTATTCAATGTATTTAGAGTTGATTATTTAACTGGTTTACGTGCTATATAGTTTTAATGTATAAAAAATACTTTGTTAAAATAATAATATTTCAATTTTGGCATAGTGGATTTTACGTTGGAATTATACCCATAAAATCACTGTATAAATGCAATAATATAATAGAAAAATAACATTTTCTATTTATAAATAAATGTATATAAAATAATAATAAATAATAATTTTAATACGATTAAAAATTAAATTAAAGGAACCCTACCAGCTCTTATTTTCAAATTCTTTTTGAGAAAAAATATATTTTTGTATTACATAGTTATTTATTAAGTGAAGATATTTTCAATCACTCTCATTTTTATTGTATCGTAATCAAGGTACTTTTAATTAATTTAACATTGTATTTGTTGCAAAACTTTTCAAAAACATTTTTTCAATATTTTTTCATTAAACCATCAAACAAAATCTAAGCAAAAACAAAAAAATGTTG
>JAGVSQ010009145.1:0-13833 GCA_022683975.1 Rhyacophila evoluta | reverse complement strand
TCTGTATGTTCCTGTTTTTTTTTTAATTTTACAATCAAATCAACAATGTCATATGCATATTATATATGTACGCAATTTATAATATTACTTTTAACCAACACCAGAATCTTTTGAAAACTGTGACTAATTAATCTACCATAATATTGTCATGTTAAATATAATAATGTAATTTGCTTCTTACAAAGTCCGTAGTCTATCTCACAAGCTAATTTTAATAAGCTATATTTATAATATTCTATACTCGTAAAGTGGATAAAATTTAATTAAAAATATAAAATACAAAACTTTAAAATCGGAAAAAATGAAACTGGTTTAAAAATATTATAGTGAAACAAATCATTTAAAATGATGCAGATTTCTATCTACAACAACAATTTGAGCAATTGATAGATAATAAACAATATCTACAAATATTACCAAACATATTCAATTGACAGGTGGGATGTTAAATAAGTGTTCATTTGAATGATTTAACTATTTCTCAGATATAAACAGATAATAATAATTACAAAAATATCAGTTACCTTATTTAAAAAAGTGTTATCTTTATTTGTTTTACATAAAATTTGATGAACGAGTCATCTCTGGTGTTTAGTGACTCAGGATAATACTGCATGAGCCCAAGTGATCACAAGATGAAAAATATAAATATTCACTGTCAACTCCAGTATATTTCATGGATGTTATACTAACATTTTTTTATTTGAGAATTGTAATAACATGGTTTTAGTAATACACACAAATTTAACAGAATTGAAAGTGTCATACAACTTTTTTCTACACTGATCTGTGATTGGAATAGTTCAAAATGAAGCCACGAATTATTTTTCTAAAATTCAATAAAGTAAAATAAAAAAACAATCTTTCGATAAACATACATATTGTATTAATATCACATCACTATTTCAATTTGTGATTATTGAAAAGGCAACAATTATTGCTGTAAACAAAAATAAATATGTTAACGGATTAACGGCTGTGATTTGTTGGCAAATTTTGCATGGTGCAATGTGCAAACAATTAAAATACTATTTTATCATCTCTCTTCAAGATTAACAATCAAACTAAATGGTAACCCAGTTATTTCACACAGAAAAAAAAAGTGTGATGTACGACTCACATACGAGTCCACGGCCGTGAAGCTGTTAATATATTCAATATTGATTGGAATTCTAATTGTTCTTGCATGCTGAAGTTTTTTTATCATAAATACCATTTTTTCTGATTGCATGCTAAGGTATCAATTCTTCTTTCAGATCCACGCACAAATGATTGGATTATGATGAGCTCACCTTTACCCACTCTCGCAATATGCCTTAGCTACGTATATTTAGTCAAGGTAAGGTTCTTCATTTAAGTGCCATGCATAACTTCTTTTAATGAAGCTATAGGTAAATATTATATTATAATTATCTTTTTTAATTGTGATATATTTTTCATTGCCTAATACAAGATCAAAGTCTAACAACAGACTACTGCCATTATTATTAACTAAAGAAAATTAATTGTGACCAAACATACAAGTACTTATGAATTACTCTGAACCTGTAACTATAGGCTCAAAACTCATAGTTGTATAGAAATCTACAAAATTTTAATACATATTTAAACTATATCAGACTACACAGTAAAACCTCGATATAAAAGTACAAATATAGGAATATAGTTGGAAGAAGTTGTTTGATGGTGATGTTTTACAGTGGTTATAAGTAGATGAAGGTAACTATGAGTATGACTGAAAAGGAAAAAGTAGATGAAGTTATTGTTTTGGAAAATTTTATAACATTTTGATTATAAAAAAACAGCATACTTTGAAAATCTAAGCAAAGCCTAATTCTTTTCATCGATCTAATAATGATAAAAAATAAAAATACATTCAGAAAACTGATTTTTATATAACAGACTATCGGATTCTATGGACACCCTTTCACCCACGTTATGGTGAGGTTCTACTGTATATATATTTTTCAGCTAGTGGTGCAAATGGTGAAAAATATATTTTCATACTAGGAGTGCCTACAGATCACTATTTTTCTTTACCTTAAAAAAAACTTATACCTGTCTCGAAAATGTTTGAATTTGTCAATTAACTTTATCAGCAATCGCTATTCACTATATATAATATAGTATATTCGATTCACAGTGAATAACTATCTCACTACATGCATTGTAAATGAGAGATATCAAAATTATGTGCTGTAAATTGATGCATAACCATGAACTTGGTAAAAATTAGTTACGGACAGTCAATGTTTATTTTTACTAATGTTTTTATTTTTTTCAATTGTGATGCATTAACATAAAATTATTGTTAAAATCTTTCAGGTGCTCGGTCCCCGGATAATGGAGAGCAGAAAACCAGTGGAGCTCAAAAACACACTTGTAGTCTATAATTTATTTCAAGTTTTATTTAGTACTTGGATGTTCTATGAGGTAAGATTATCCACAATGTTTTTACAATCTATCACTTTTATTGCCATGTAAGATAGAAGATTTTATTTATTCCCATTTGAACCCAATGAATGCTTGCTGTGGATGCTGTTAATATTAATTTTTAATTTAAACTGCGATGTATGGATAATGTTTATACTATCAAACGTATAATTAATCCTCTTCATTCTCGTAAACTTAAGACTCGTAATATTATTGATTTTTTTTTATTGTATCTTGCCGTTTTTAATTGATATTATAAAATGTAGTCTTATAATAAATATAATCACCATTTTTCAAATGTTGATAAATAAAATCTTCTTTATTTCCACTGATTATTTTTAAATCATATAATTTCCCATTTAAGATTAAATATTCAAAAATAAATACATCATATATCTTTCTGTCTTTCTTTCCTTTTTTGTCGAGGATTAAAAAAGACTATAAAACCCCCTATAGAAAATTGCAAGTTATCTTCACACATCTTGTTTTGTTGAAGTTAAATAAACCTATTACAATTCATTATTTGATAGCAACCTTCTTTCACCTTTAAGTTATGCTTTTCTGATACCCCAAAGTATTAGCACTAATATTGAAATATTTTTTCTTTTATTTTCTTGATATTGACAGTTACAACTGCCATTTTTTATGAACAACATTCTTAATATTATCATATTTCTTTGATTTTCCATGAGTTCATTTGATGGAAATTATAAAATTTGAATGTCCTCACCGACACTAGCTGTTTCAGCCTGAAGACCTGAAGAAAAACACTACCAAATGTTTAATATTAACAATGAAAGTCTAAATAAATATAATCATTTCTACTTACGTTATCGATATTTGGACATGTCGCATTTAAAATTTCTAATTCTGCTTATTCTCATATTGACAAATGAAAAATCTCTAAAATTTATTATTCTTTCACACTTTTGGATAATTTTTTGCTGATTTACATATTTTTTCTCACAATAAGAGATATTCTACATAACGTTTTCTCAGCTTCACAATATTAAGAGTGTTGTTCATATAATATGTACCATCCCTTTTTATTTATCCAGTGTTTAATGGGTGGATGGTGGAACGAATACAGTTTCACTTGCCAGCCAGTGGATCACTCGGTTACCGGAACTGCAATGCGTGTAAGTCCTACAGCCCAGCCATTAAAATATTCCACACAAATAAATTGCCTTCAACTGTGCGAAGTAAAACAAAACATCTTTCTTTCCGATTTGGTTACAACGCAGGCTTTATTTGGATGGGGTTTTCTCTGGGGTGACCAGAATAATTTTATGCTGTAAATATAAGTAGTTTTTAAGTATTGTAGCTATTTTATTATTTCAGAAATGGTATTCTTTGTCAACGGGTAGTGTGTATATCGCATATTCATATTTTTATTAATGTGAATATTTCTATAAAAAATGTAGATACCCTTTTTCAGGTGGAATTATTAAAAATGTAAATATATATGTACCCACCATCGTTCTATACATCCATTAACATTTAAAATTTATATAACTGGTGATGTGTCCCTGATTAGTTAACAAACTATCAATTCATACAAAATTAAACGTATAATTTAACATAATTACTATATTTTTAAGACTACAATCTAAATTAATTTAAAGTAAAATATATGTTCTTTGCGTATATTTTTTTAATAGTCAATCAATGACCTACTTTGGAAACTCTTAAGGGACATCACTGGATATAAAAATTTTAAATCATCAAGAATTATTATTTCTTTATTATAAATCTCTATCTCAGAATCATGGACTGTTTAATAATATGTGATATTACAAAAAAAAAATAGTTAAATGTACATTTGAAAACTACACTTTTGAATATTGCATTTTTGTCTCGGTGTTTTCAATTATTTGTCTTTGTGGTGATTAATCCAGTGTAAATTTCTAATTATTGTTTTTATAAATTGTATAAAGATGAAAGTGCAAAATCTGTTATTTCAATTTGACGGCATTTGATAATCTTTTTCTTGTAATTTATTGTACCATAGATTCGGCATAGAGATGAGATTATAATAATACATTATAATTCTTCAATTCTGAACATTTAAGGAAAACGAATACCGAACTTAATGTATATATACAGTGTATACTAACTATGTAGATTCAAAATATAATCCCAATGTAATTTTTAGACTAATAATCACGCTGTACATATATTGCTTTCTCCGTGTCATAAAATTGTTTATTTCAGGCTGCCAATATCAACACTTCACTTCAGTCACAACGAGATTTTGACCAAATTGTAATGAAAACTTGATCTGAGAATAATGTACATGAAAATTCAGTTTTGGGGTTTCTATGATTGTTTCAGTTGTGTATGTCGGGTTGGATAACTGGCCGCTACAGCTTGAGATGTCAGCCAGTAGACTACTCCAATCATCCAGATAATATAAGGGTGATTCACATTTGATTAACGAACAATATTCTCCTTTTCGTATGTGTTGTTTATGGGCCTTCATTTGTTTTTGGATTGCACTTTTTTCGTTCAAAGTTTTGTGAGATGATTTTTAATATCTTTATTTCTCATTATAATTAGAATATTTTCAGTTTGTTAAAATATAAATCAAATTTGGCATGGTATTATTGTAGAATTAAATCTTGAAATTCAATGATATTTTTAATTGTCTATGTTTAGCTATGAGTCGTTTAGAGTATTCAATAAAGTATATGATTTAAAAAAAAAATACCTAAATGCTATTCTTGGTAGCTGTTATGAGAATATTTTTTCAACAATTAATTTCTTTCATTTTAAAGTGGTCTTTCAACTATAGGTGTGAGTTTTAACTTTTTCAAATTGTGAAGGCTGTTGAATATATTGTATATATCAACTTCATATTATATACTACATGGAAATAGGGAATGGGAAAAAGCTTCAAACATATATTGTAATGATTAAAACTTTATATGAAGGGCGCTTGATGGAACTTAATTTTAAATTCAAATTATTATGCTTGTTTACATAATCCATATCAAATATCGTTGTCAACCTTTGTGGAGAATCAAATTTCTTACTAACCTAATTCATGTGGTTTACTAACACTGGTATGGATTATAAAAAAATGTTCTTAAAAAATATAACAAAATGCAGAAACATTTTGAACTCAGCAGTTTATTGAATGACAACCTAGTTTTGTATACAATCAAAGGTTTTTTCGCAATTCAGATATGATATACATTTTTTTAAAGAATATCAAACATATTCTTTTCATTATTAGATTATGTATTGTATATTTTTAAATTTCACATTAAGTATTAACTAAGCACAGCGGCTTTATTACTATTAGTGCTAATAGCGTTTAAAAGCCAATAGACCTGCATTAATGTTGTAAATAGATATCCTATGGAACAATTTGATCCGTTTTTATTTATCAAGTATATTATCTGCTGAATACTGCTTGTGCTACATTCAAATTAAAATTTCCCTGTTATATTCGCTGTTATCTTCATATAATTTTTAGAAATTATTTTATAATATTCCACAATTGTCTATGGCACATTCCCAATGATAAATAGTATGATCATTAAAAAACAAAATGGCCAATTGATCAAGGGTAATATTTATTGACAGAAATCAAATTATATTACATTACCCATATTGAATTTTTACGTGAAATATTAAATATTATTTGCTTCAATATAACGCACGAATGTTATCTAGACATTGGTCTGTGGCAAGTCATAAAAGTAAAGTCAAATTTTTATAAGTAGTTTCATTTTCTGTCACAATAAAATACTGTCGTCATTCACAAATGTATATAATATTGCTAGAATATTTACTTAAAATCAAACACATCCATTGATAGAAGTCACAGATCTTTAAATATTACATAAACTTTTAATACTATGAGCAAGTTATACTGAAAAAAATCTTTACATTAAATTCTCTTTCAAACACTATTATATATATTAAGCATAAATATTATATTCACTGTATAAAATATAATTGAACAATGTTTAAATTCAATTCATATGTAAGTACTAATATCTTAGGTAGTGTTTGTAAATTATTTTTGTTTCATTTTTATCTTACGTTGTGTTCTTAGTCAAATTGAGTTTATTTTTTTATATATTTGTTTAATTGTAGACTTGATAATTATGCATTGTACTTAAGTTATTTTCATGCAGATATAAAATGACAGTGCTTAATTAAAGCCTCGGATAGGATTCACTGATTATCAAAATTTTATTTGCACAAAATTTCTCTTAAGCAAATCCAGTAATTGAAACCAGCAGCAGTTTATTATTTCATAAAAATCTGATATCTTGTGGGTTACAACCAGACCACATTTGAAATCAATTTACTCGCCATTGTCAAGTTATAAGTTATATAACTTGATCACTCTAAGATACAATGTGCCTGAGTTAATCTCACTAGTAATTCATGGGTGAGTTTTACTTCTGACGCATTGTGCTGTTTGAATTTGTCATCCAATGAGACTAAATAAATCCAGTTAGTAGTTTTATCTGAGATCACAAATTTTAGACAGATTGAATAAGAATATACAGTTTCAGTAATAAACAAAAATAATAACACCCACACACTAAAACAGTCACATAAAATTTTCCTGAACTCATATTTTGTATTATGTGTTTTCCATTTCTTGTGTCACTGACCACTGTATGAATGAACAATATAATTAATTTAAGACATTTACGACGTAGCATAAAATGTAATTTCCACATTACCTAAAATCTGTTTCTGGCTAATTGGTAAATGACCACCAACTAGTAATCTTTAAAAAACGACTGGAAGACTCCAAAGACTGAGATAGTGAAAATAATTGATTTCTTTTATAAACTTATCTATCATCAAACTGTTTCGATTTAATGTACTACGTATAAATAAATGTTTGGTGGCACTGGATGATTGTCGTTATATTTTCTGGTTAAAATTTTATTTAATACATTGCTATAATTTAGTCGTTTTTTATTCTAAATGGTTTGGGATTTTTACAGATTTTTTCATATTGCATTTTGTATTATCTTTCAAGTTATGTATAGGGTTGTGCTATAGGGATTCAATAAATAAGACATATCGGTATATTTTGCCTTATTCCATTATACACACTATTTTGACACGTAATATATATACTTGGTTTTCATGGTTAATGAAAAAAATGATGATAAAATATTCCTGAATGTTTTAATTATTGAATGTTCGCTGGGTGCTATTTACTAAAATTTCAATGTATCAATCCTTAGATTAATATAGTAATGTGGATTCAAAATAGCTGGGCTTATCAAAATTGAATAATGGTTCTAAAATGTAGACATTTTGTTATAATATCAATAAACACAAAGGATTAGATTAGCATAAAAACATTTTTTTCTCACATCTATTTTATATGTGTGGAATCAAATTATAAGTTGCACTGATTTTGATAAATACACTTAAAATACAAATACACAATAAAAATTGTCATATTACAAAGCCATTTCACAATATTTTTAAGTAAACCAAAATGTCTTGAATAGAACATAGTGGTATTTTGTTGAACCTGTAGAATACTGTGACTATTGATAATTTGTTTGAATGGTATCTACACACTCGTCAATGGATGTAATTAGCATATAGTAAATTATACAACAAATGAATTCCTGATAATAATATTTCAAGTGATTTACTTGTTATAGAATAAATTTTAGGCCTCCTCATCAGCAAAAGATAAAAATATTCAGCATGCAATGGTTATTATTAATAAGAAAAAAAATTATCAGCACTACAGTGGACGGTTGCATGTAGACTAGACTCTTGAATGGGGAAATGGTTGCTTTAATTCAAACAAGTTAATCACTAAGATGATCACAATATTATATATACTTTATAGGCTTACATATTATGTTTTTTAAAGCAATAAATATCTGCTATGATTAGTTATTTAGGCTTACAATAAGATATTTTTCCAAAATTTTAGTGGAAAACTTTTTCATTGAAAATTGATTTTTGAAATTTTTAAAAACTTGATTGCATAATTAAATGACTATTAATTCATAATAGTATAAATTATTAGCGAAGACAGTTACCTAGCTCTTTATAAAACCTGTATTGGTGGAAATAGCACTAAGAAAAATACATGAATATTTTAAATATACATAGAGTTTTTGTTCAGTTTTCTGCGATTATGCAAATAATATTAATGTAAGTTAAGTAGTTCTTCATTTCTTATCAATTAGTTTAAAGATTTTTTTTTCCAATGATTCTTTTCACACTCTACCTATCTTTTCAATATAATGAAAATTTTCAGATGGTGCACGTCTGTTGGTGGTATTATTTCTCAAAGTTCACAGAATTTTTCGATACGGTAAGACATTTATAAAAATCCTACTTTACTATAAAATATTTCTTTGTTTTGACCGTCTCCTATCTAACTTATTAAGAGTCTAAATATACACTATTTCATTTATTTTCAAAATATAGTGGATTTAGCAAAATTAAATGGTCCACAGAAGGATTAAATACTTCAAGTAAAGCCTTAAGTGGTAAAATGATGGACAACCCTACAGATATTACAAATCCTAACTGTTGTAGCAATTATTAATTATATTATTATAAATGTTGTTTTTAATTTCTCCCTATAGATATTCTTTGTGTTGAGAAAGAAAAATAGCCACATATCGACTCTGCATGTGATACACCATGGCTGTATGCCCATGTCAGTTTGGTTTGGTGTGAAGTTCACTCCAGGCGGCCACAGCACCTTCTTCGGTCTACTCAACACCTTTGTTCACATCGTCATGTACTCCTACTACCTCTTCTCTACATTCGGACCACGATTCCAGAAATACTTGTGGTGGAAGAAATACCTCACCGGACTCCAAATGGTAAAATAATAATAAAATAGTAGTAATCCAATATGTCTGCAACATACTGAATGTGCTATTTTTGTGATGAGCACAGCTAGTGAATGCATTCTGGAATTTTCAAACCCAATATACAAGTTCTATACATCTATTGTATGTGAAGTTTGGATTTTTTTTAACTACAATCCTCAGTATTCTTTCATCCCACCTAATTTATACATATTACCAAAAAGACATTGTGATATTGAAGTTAAATGGATATAATTATTCAAACAGAGCATATTATGTGTCATAACACTTTCCCTCCGAATGTGGATCTATACAGTGTGAAGATATCCACCCTTTAAGTGGAGTATATGGATCCTTTATGGAATTGTTTTTCAGAAAATTGCTCAACCAGGCATCCAGAAGTGCTTTTTCATCTATGGGGGAAATGAAATCGAACACGTATATTAGTTTTGTTTTTTAAATAAAAATCAATCAATATTTATTTTCTGTTTCTTTATACTAGACCGCATAGTTCAGCAAAACCTCCAATATTCCTTAGGCTGATATTACATTTTAAAAGATCTATATAGCATCTATAGCATCTCTTTTAAGAGCATTCTTTTAAGAGCAATTTCCACTATAAAAGATATATCCAATGTTTTTAAGATTTGCAAGCCTTTTTTTATTATTATATGTGCATAAAAATATTGTTATTATAGTAAGGTTATTTATTTCATTTAAGTATCTTTAGATAATATGTTGAAATTTTAAAGAATCTACAAAAATTGCCCACTATACTGTTAAGAATATTTTTTTATATGTAATAAATTAGTGTAAGCAAGTTATAGTAGCATTTCATATATTTCATTTCCCAAATCTACAATTAAGTTGAGAAAATACACCATGTAAACTTGATACCATCCATTTTGAAATGAACTGTCAAAACCAAAAGCAAAACTTTGATAAAAGATAATACCAGGAATGTTATAAAAGAAAATTTTTGTAAAATATCTTTGTCAAAGATCTTCTACATTGTAATACCTGCCTCATAGCACCTAAATTATAATATAATTGAAAATAGAATATTCCAACTTAAAATGTTTTATTATAACAACTCTTTCAAAATAATTTTTTCACTCTTCTATAAACTTTTAATTTTGTTGCAACAGAGCTTTTAGCAGCTCAATGGCGGATATGTAATTACAATATTAATGAATTTTTACATTTTTAAAAATATTTTTCAATGTCAAAGAATATGTCTTGCACTAGTTTCTTACAACTTTGATTGCCTGTATTGTGCATAGATTTTACTTTCCTTTCTATTGCATGTTATTAACTATGTCATTTGAATTACAGATCCAGTTTGTGGCAATCATGGTACATGCTTTCCAACTTCTCTTTATTGACTGCAATTACCCGAGAGCGTTTGTCTGGTGGATTGGAATGCATGCTGTTATGTTCTTCTTCCTCTTCAATGAATTCTACAAGCAGTCTTACGTTAAGAAAGGAGCCATTGTAACTATTGCAATATCTATTAAAAATATTTATCACATGAAATTAGTCGATTATTTGGTCATTTGTCAATTTTCTCTTTTTTTGCTTATCGGCATCTGCAGTATACATAGTTATCTAAAAATTCAGTCTATATTTTAAGTGGAATTAATCACCGTTAAATGAATGTTTCAGGCAAAATTGAAAGCAAATGGAAAAGCAAAGACCAATGGCGTCGTGCATGAAAACGGCAAACCGTACTCCAACGGCATGAACGGGGTGTCGCAGAATGGCGTGCACCCCTCTTCGAAAGCCTCCGACTACTACATGATGGCCACCGACCTTCACATGCGCAAATCTCACACCGTCGGCAACTGATGCAAAATAATCTGCTCTCCAAAATATTTACTTTTTACATGTAAAACTTACTCATTTCAGACGTGTCTATTATAATAGAATGGGTTGTGAATAGTAAACAGTGCTGATGAACTTTCGAGTAAGAAAATATTGAAATTAATATTTTTTAATAGTAGGCTAATTAAAATAAATTGTACAGTTATTAGTGTAAAGACAATACTTATTGGAATTGTGACTAAAATAGTTTTTTTTTTTTTGTGGATGTATTTTATGAATATTGTTTAACGTCTTGGTGTCCTTCGTCCACCAAGGTATTTTTTATTTTATCAATTACATTATTGTACCATTAACTTACATAGATTCATTTTTGTTTCTTGCATGCACATAATATATGTGTATTGTATACTTAAACATTGTACCCGGGGGGATCTTATTCTATAGTAATACCGAAGAAATGTATATTTTACTAATTTTTGACAATATTCCAATAAAACCTTTTGAATTGTTATTTATCAAATTAATGAGGAGTTATTGAATATTACAAAATCTGTGTACAAATTCATTACGTTTGAAAAATATCTTCCCAAACGTATTTTTATTTGGTATCATCTCGCAGATTGCTTTGTTTGTCCCCGAATGTCTGGTTATAAATACCTGTGGCAATTCCGCCCTTTTGTGATAGTGTAAAAAAATTGTCTGGCTTTTGTAACAATTTAGACATTAGGTTAATTTAATACTGGAAGCAATGTATTTAAACTCTCCCTGATCGTACCACATTTACAATATTTCTTTCCAAGTAATTCAGCTTATTTACGATGAGATTTAATGTTGGAAGTTAAACTTTCGAATTAAAATTATAAATTTGTTTTGTACCAAGAGTTAAATGTAAATTTTACATTTTGTATTGACAGTTCAGCTTGAAAGAATATTTTTCGAGGCAGTTATCTAATTATGTTTTTACTACTTATGGATTTTTACTAACTAATCTGTTGAGCAGCTAAAGTTTGATTTATTAGCCCCATATGTCATCATTGACCAATTTGGTCTAAAAAAAAAAATTTGCGTTAAAAATCAAATATGTATTGTAATTTATTTACAATTCGAAAAGGGTTTTTCTCTATTAATCAACCTAAAATACTTGTTGCAAAATGTACGAACCTTTAATGTATCTGTTTATAATATTGAAAATATGTATAGGTATTTAATGTTACATTGAACAATAAGCTTATTCCATTTAAGGCATTGCTATTAAGTAAGTATGATTCAATTTAAATATTGATGAACAAATCGATCTGTATTTTGTATCATGTTAGTGTTCTTAGACAAAAAATATTACTATAACATATTTTATTGTTATTTTTAAATATACCCATCCCATGCCTTCATTTTGTAATAAATAGAAAATAACAATTTGTAAATTAGAGATAACCAAAGTGAACTTCTTCCCTCGGTTTGTAAGAATTTCATCAGAACGAACCGCAAGTTACTTAGCAAACTAAACTGTATCGTGACCTTTTTGGACAAAGGGAAAAAATGTGGGACCCATCATTTTAGATGCGGAAAGGTTTAAGATATTCTTTGATATCGAAATTAATTCTATCAGTATTTTATATATTTATGCGACCCTTCTGTGTCTTACGACGGTCGGATCCGCTGCAACCGAGTATATGACCTCACCTCATCTTCCGTCTCGTAGAAGTTGACACGATTAGATCGAACTTGTACTTCCAGTGTGGCATTTTCTAAACTTTAAATATGGTCAAAGCAATGTGAGTACCTCTGAGTGAGTGGAAGACACGGCATTTGAGCCATAGATTCTTGTTTAAATAAATTAGTGCGTAAAAGTTATTGCTAAGCTTTTGGCATCTAACCATTCCAATTTGCGAAATGGAAGTATAATTACAAAATTTGTGTAAAATTTATTTTTAAGAAAATTAAATGAAATAAAATGTGATTTTTCTTATTGAATAAGCATACATATATGAAAATAAACAGCTATGTACTTTTAGTACTTTTACACACCCTACATTCACTGTCACACACAACACTATTTTACTGTAGAATCATTTATTTTAATGCTTTTTTTTAATTATTATTAATTAGCATGTGGGAGAATTACAAATAGTTAACGTAATTTGGTTGCTTTTTTAATTAATAAATGGATTACTTTTTATGATTTGATGGATAATTTCTAAAGAAATAGTGTGTGGTCATTATTTAGTCACTTTGTGTTTTTTTCTTATTTTTATTCTATTTGCCTTTAATAGCGCATAGAGGAAACAGTCAAAGAAAATTGTGCAATCAATCTCGACATAATTTATATTTTATTTCACCTCATTTAGGTGCTTCATATTGTTTGTACCTTTTATATCAAATGCATTGATTTTAATTATTTATGTTAATTATGTTGTTTTTTTTTTTTACTTTAATAAACGGGTTTCGAAAACACTTATTTTGAGGGTTTTATTATTCTGTTATCCTGTATTAATCCTACACCTCTAGAAATCAATAAAGTACATACTTGAACAAATATATGCACTCCTGGAGAGGACTGTAGATGTACTCTGAGTGGACGGGAAAAGTAATCTATCATAACTTAATTATGAAGGTATCATTAACCACTTCACACTCGGTTTATTTTCAAGAAATCTGTCAAAACAAATCGATTTTTTTTATTGAATTTTCATCATCTATTTGTAATTTTAAAACAACATTTTTGTTCTTTTTTGATTATTTATTA
>JAGVSQ010009144.1:0-13833 GCA_022683975.1 Rhyacophila evoluta | reverse complement strand
CAGATTATTTTTTACGAGAATTGTTTGTCAGACAATTACTCAACCTAATAGGCAAGAATTAAATGATTAAATAACCGAGTTTATCGTAGGTCATAATATTAAAATGTATCAACCCAGGCACTCAAGCACAAAAATACGATACTACGTAATCCAATAATCAACGTAATAAAAAGACACTTCATGGAATGTACAACCCCTGTATTTCGAGAGGGATGCTGCGTTCCTCCCAGATCCTTCCACCTTCTGACAGGGTGTAAGGGTAGGAGCGATACGGAGAGGTGGCGGTTGGAGGCGAAAGTGCGGGGGCGTTTCGCAAAATGGCGGCCCGGGGGCGGCGCATTCGTCCGACAGACGTCGCGTCGCGTCGGGGTAGGCGGATAGGCGCACTCCGTACTCAGTGAAGGAGCAATCTCCACTGCTTAATATATACGAAAATTCGTTACTGAGCTCACGTAACGTTTATAAGTCCATATGGAAGCGTCTTATAACAATTGTTTCCGTATTAGTCATAAAGAACTCAACCAAACTGGTCATAAAACACAGACGTTTAATCAAACTTTACTATCTACCGTCTCGCGATCAACAATCGATCCTACAAGATTATTCATAGTGTAATAAAACAAACCAGTGCTAAATATTGATGTTCATATGTACATACTCACCATGTCATAAACGTAATATATACACCAGGATTGGTAATCCATTCTATACTGTTAATGTACGGTGATTTGTTAAAACTTGGCAGCTCATCTTTCATCGTTACAAAGATCGTCATCCGAATCTCCAAACGAGCATCTTCGCAACAGTAACATTATACAGTATAAAAAGTTTAGCCAAAAAATATCTGCTTCTTACATTGCATACAAATTAATAATAAAGAAAGGGGTTACTCAACAAAACAAATGAAAACATCTATATACATATATATATTATTATATAATGTACAATAATATAGTATCAAGAAGATATGAAATCGAACAGCTTAGATGATTAAATTTCCCATGTAGTGGTCATTAAATTAACAATAATATAGTAGAACTGGTATCCAAGGATATATTATAATATGGCACAGCTTAAAAAAATCTTTTAATATCATTTTTCTTTTGTTTTAAAAATTGACTGGTCGGACAATCGAAATTTCATTTACAAAAAAAAAAAATAACAAATTGATGAATGGAAGCGAAAAATTATGCGTGTTCATAAAAAAAGCTACATGGTACTACACGACGCTGATTTTTTATGGTGGATACATTATGTGGACGATGGCGTAGGAATAGAGGGTAACGGGGGAGGGTTTTTGATTAAAATTGTGACGATTAAGATTGCCGGGATCGACGAAGGGGCGAAAGGGGTTGCAAGGGGAAGGACGCTGAAAGGGGACGGGAGAACAATGGATTTTTTCATTTTGCTGAATACTGTTTTGTGTGTAGTTTTTTTACTATTTTATTTTTAAACAATTTTGAAGGGAAACGTTAACGCACCATATAATATATAAATAAAAATAGCATTCATTTTAGGTGAATATTAAAATCTTGGTTATTTCATAGAACACGAACGGTCCCGTAGTTAAATCCTACCATTTGGCATCTTATAATGAATTGAAATTTTTAATCACAAATTAGGACCAAAGATTTTCAAATTTCCAGCCACAGTAATCAAAATAAACAGGAAATATTTACTATGGGCATTAGGATGATTAATCCTTGCGTAGCTGCGATGTTTTTTTTTTTTTAATATAATCCCAGCGAGAAATCATCGCGTTTATAATTAATTTTGATAATAAAAAGACAGACTGTAAGAAGACTTACGAAGAGTGGTGCGTATTTTTATCAACTGTTTCTTTTTTCAGTAATAATCTGCCGCCATACAACAGTTAAAAAGTGAATTTAACAACAAGTCCGCTAGGGAAAATGATTTTTCATAGATTGTTGGATCTGGATGAAATTTGACGATCTGTCCACGTTTTAACAAATGCATCATATAAACAATCACACGGCTGTTACAATTTTAATATGTAACATGTCAATCACCATCTAAGAGCAAAAAGCTGCATTTTTTTCAATCTTCCAATTTTGTTATTATAAACGCTTCATTTTGTTTAAAAAGTTATTGGCGGAAAATATATTTCTTTTAAATTTTAAATTCACAAGCCTATTTTGCAAAATTCACAATAATTATATACAAAGATGATTTTGAGAATAACTGATTTACAGGTAAGTGTGTTGTAAGGTTTAGATGTTCAATCCAATTTACTGGCTGAATGTCGATAAACATTAGGGTCAGGTGTGCCCTACTACTACAACAGAACTCGCCCTTTTGTTTGCTATGTTCTGCACTATTTGAGCCATGAAGTAGCAGGTAAAAATGTCCACCCTAAATGACACCTTCATAACAAATATACCTAGCTAGTAGATGATATTTTAAAATAAATTGGAAAAAAATCTAGAAAACATCACTTACCTTAATTTTTTTTCAGCACAAATATTAACAATATACGGAAATAACAAGAAAATAATTCATATAAGGCTGGTATAAACGACAATCAATCTGTCAATTGTAAGAATTTCAATTGTATACAGAACCTATATCAGGATTTCCCAACCTTGTGCACGCAGTGTTTCAATGTAGAAACAATAAAAAATTCAAGTAAAAATAAATCCCAACTGTGAGATATTAGAAAATGAAATGAAATGCAGTGTCAAAGATGGCAGCAATACGGCTTTTATAATAAATTAATGTGTTATAATAAATTAATGTGTTATAGTAAATATGTGTTACAAGATGTATGTGATATATATATTTTTAATCCGATTTGCCCCCGCTACTAATTTTTGCAATATATAAAGCACCTGCGCCACAAAATGGTTGAGCACCCCTTAAATAAATACATAAGCTACTAAAAACTCGATATATCAAATAAAATAATCCTACCCCCATTTTCTATCATTTTTAACTAGGCTATAACTAAATTAAGTTTAACCTCAAAAAATGTGTACTATATGAGTCAACGGTAACAATTAGTACAATACATGTGGGAACACAACATAGCCTTGGGTAACTAAGGGTGGTTATATCCCAACGCAATGACGATTATAGTAACGTCTCGAAATAGTAACTAAGCCAACTCATCATTGTAAGAATCATAAGAATAGTATGTATCTAAAAAACCTAAGTCATTTCTGATTGCAAAAGCATCATTTTTCATTTTAAAATTGAAATATCCCATCAAGAATCTTCCTGTTCGAATAATATATTTTGTGAATGTTTATAATAAATAGTAAGTATTTCCATACTGGTATTATAAAAACAGTTATCGAAATCTAAATGGTATCCTAAATTCGAAGTAATAAAAAAGATATAAACCGCTAAATATATACGTAGTAAACTCAGACGTTACCCAGGTCCTAGACTTCGAAAGAATACAAAGTATGCTTAATTTCGTGTATTGCTTATAATTGCATTGGCGCCATTAATGATACAGAGATAAAGCGATACAAATAGTTGATATAAAAATAAATTTTATGACTTATTTTTTGGACGCAGCTGGCGGTCGGATAACGTACGATTTTCAGATTTTATAATATTCTAATAACGATACCTGCTGCTTTTAATTTGACATAAAAGCGAGTGTGTACATTATATTAAGGTGGTACAAATGCAAAGGTATACAAACGAACGTATTACTGTACTCCCACAATCACGACCAGCTGGAACGTCGAATAAGTTAATAAGTAGAAATATTCCTAGTAGCGTAAAGGTGAGCGTGCACGCCTCACAGCTCGAGTTCACTCCCCACATATACTGGATTTAAAAACCCGAAAATGCAGGACTGGATGCCTGTTGAGAAATTGTCCAGCTACCAATTCTCGTGAAAAATAATATCTGAAGACATGCAAATTGGGGAGATCTATATACTCCAGTTTCGGAATTGATAATTCACACTGAGTAGATCCATTGTTGGTGATCCACTTTCGGAGCGAACGTGGTAAAAAAAATTGTAACACCGTAGGAAATAAAAGATTTCTTTGAATAATAAATATAACCGTCAGTGGTTCTGTTCAAACTTTTGTGTTCTCTTACCCGTTCTCTACTCCGACCAGCGACTCATTTGAATATTTGGTAGAAAGACAATTTTTACGACTCTCTACCTGTAATAAATTACTTGAGTTAATGGTATCCTCAGAAAAAGATGTGACAAAAGGCCTGTTTGGGATTACAATTTAAATTTCGACCACAAAAGTTTTATCCATTTTGGATAACTACTTTGAAATCCACCTTGTCAGTTTTCAATTTTGAATAATTCATTTACTCTGCGGTAGTCGCATGAAGTGTGTGTGTGTGCAATATACACCCATATGCACGTATAAAAACCGAAGATTTGACTACTGGTCTTGAAAAATGTTCAACGTTTTTCGCATTTTGATGAACAATACACGAAACCAGACCAAGAGGACATGAACAAGCAAGCAGAGACAATAAATTATAATGGCTGTAGTCCTTTTCTCAATATTGACGACCAAACGTATGATCTGGTTGAAGGTTTGCGAATAAAACATGTTTCGTTTGTATGATTTCTAATGCATATAAATAAAAATGTAAATGTTCATTTGTTCAAAATCATAAATCTCCAAAAGTGACACAACGCTGCATTCGAATACGCGCGTGTTTTTATGTACCTACTATCAAATAGATCAGTCACACCTTGGATAGCTAAAACATTTTTTTTTAAACAGCGCCATTTAACCGGACTGAGCCACAGCAACGCGTGGCCAGGTACACCTAATTATTAATAAAAACACCACCAATTTCAAAGTCATCGAATATTTATAATGCAAAATCAAAATCCGTTTTACTATCATCGAATTTAATTTATTTCCTCAATGTAAAATCGCAAAGTGAACTGTTTGTGTATGTAACGGTTGTGGCAGTTCACTGAATTCTTTACCGCCAAAAATTTACCAACTCACAATATGTACAAGCAAAATTCAACGGAAAGCGATGCCAAAAACAATGGTACCCTCACTTTTAAAATTTTAACCATGCATCTTGATAACCATTTATATGCTCAGTCATATTGATTTTAACGAAATCACAAGAAGTCTCATTATTTTCAGGTAAACGACGTATATATTTTTTTCTTTCTGATTTATTATTATAAATGCAACTCTATATACTAATATATTTACATAAGTAGCAAAAGATTATTAGAATATACTGTATATTTTATATGAGTATGAAATGAGAAAATCCTAAACCACTTCTAAAGGTTAATCCGCAGCCAACAAGTGTGAAAACAGATTAATAAAATGGCTGTCATGGAATTGAACAGGAATATGGGAGCATCTGTTTTTGTAAACCGTAATTCTGAGAAGTGCATCCCTGGCGAGGTTAGGGTTCCTATGAACGCAGTGGGTGACCACATTTTCTTCTCTTCTATATCCACGTGAATTATTGCGACACTCTCAAACCACGCATGCGGGCCTGGGACAGTAGCGGATCCTTTCTTATTAAGAAGTAATAATGAATACCTACTAAAGTTCGGGAAACTGAGTATACTTTGCGATGTTTTCGAGAATATTAGTAAAATAATTGTTTAATAATAATTTTAAACTATGTTCGCCACGAATATGGAGTAGGCTTATGGCAAAATTGGAAGACATTTTAACAAAATAATTTATCACAAGAAATAGTTATAAATAAATTGGTTATAAACCAATTACTTAACCTATTTGGCATCCAGTCACGCATCTTTGATTTTTTAAATCGTCATGCAGCTGCATAATTTGACCACACGACTTCTATCAACATCGAAGACAAAATGAGAGTTGATGTCAGTATGATATGCTGTTATTCAAATCTAACAACACTAGAGATTATATTACATTATATTATAACAAAAAGTATGAGTACTTCATTAAAACCACAGACGAATACACCGTTTTATGAACTATTAGTTTAGAATCAGAAAACATACACATGACAGTGAATTCGTTTGTATTTGTGTGGTTCTGGCGAAGTTGATAGCAATGTTGCATTTAATATAAGCACGATAAATATCTATACCATATATTATATATTTTAGTAGAGGAATATATATATATATATTCGATTCTTAAGATAACGAATAAGAACTACATGTGAACTGGTGTAACTACAAAATGTTGTTACGTAAAATTGTGACTCTAGAACCAATGGACCTTAGGATCAATGAAGATTATTTAAAGTTATCCAGGATCAGAGGTAACAATAAAGTAATGATATAAAAAACAAATATAAAATCTTCTAGCTTTCTTTTTCTTAAATTTACTTTTTTATAATCCTTGCCAATCCATCTTTTCATATTTCTATAAGTTTCATAACAACCGTAATATGTATTTATTATTCTAACGCACCGCCACTGTCAAGAAAATATCGCCAAATGCATAAAACAAGTAAGTCATTGAAGAGAGACAGGTATACACACAAAAAGCGAACATCATTCCAATTGAAATTGGGAAAGGTTACTTCGTTGATTTGGTCGTTTATAATGCGGTTGAAATGGTCAGGATTCAAACTTGATGCATTGATAGGGGCAAAATTTTATGTGAGCTCATATTATTTATTTTCACATATTGATATCCGAATCTCGCGAAAAAGCTGTCAATATAAGTCATGTGTTAAGCATATTTTCACAAAATGAATATACGAATATGGGTAGAGCACAAGCACATATTTAAAATCGTCTTATTTGGTTGTTTCATATATGTACTTGAAATTGGAAAAATGTAAAGATATAAGCAGATTATTAGTATACATGCATCAACCGGAAGATGCAACTAACATAACAATTCATATGGAAGTTTCAAAATGTTTTTTGTTATTCATGTTCAGTCATCCAAATTATTCGCTATCTGTCTTATACGTCCACTAATTTAGGTAGACATTTATAAAATTTATAATGACATTTAAAATACATAATATATATGATAATACTATTTTCAAAGAGCAAATAATTTTATATTCTGTTTAACCATCATCAGTTGTTTTTTTTAACGAAGCACTGTGACATCACCGTTGAGAAATGATGAACAAGGAAGGTTTTCTATTTTGTATGCACATACAATACAACGCGAATACGCACGGCAAGGTTGTTCGACCAACATAATTTTGTTTGTGTACCTACGACATGCCACAACACCCAATCTGCATACTCACGGATGGATGTATGAGATGTTTAGCAAGTCAAATGAGAGTCTTTGTGCTATGGGTGTCCCAAAGACTGCTTGCTTATTGCAGAAAGAGACCAGAATGAATCGAATATGAATATGCCAATGACACAAAATCGTACACTAAATAAAACATTCAATATATTGCATCCTGAATTAAAGTTTTTTAACGTGCATTGTTTTTTTTTAAATTTAAATGTGAAACAACTGCAAAAGATGATCTCCGTGTGGCGAAAATTATGTTATTGAAAGTCAATATTCACGCACACAATATGAACGGTATTGTTTGTGTAAAATAGGTTTCCCTCGAGCATAACTCGGCATATTTTTATAATCGTAATCGGCGTAGTTATTTATAGTATAAACTCCAATTTAATGTGTACTCGACAAATAAAAAAACTTTAATACAGTATACCCATTTATAAAAATTGCGAGACAATTTTCATTTGCAACGAAAAACATACGACCATAATTGAAGTCGTGCGAGGAACAATCAAGAGCAGTGCTTCATGTTTTTTTCAAAAGATTTATTGATCACGTTTGTTCACAGAATGTTATTTTATGGTCTTCATCATATTCGAAATATCTAGTTATAATTTAAAAATCCACATTTCAATGAGTTTACGTTATTTTAAAAACTGTATGCCGTATGTATGTTTTCATTATTATATCATGTACCAAGAGAAAATTAATTATCACTGTATTTGACAAACGAACAGTAAGCGTTATAGAGTATACAGCAAGTATGCGACATGAAGGAGTCTTGAGAACAACTCTAGCTGAGAATCTATCAATCGTTCGTTTTATTGGGCATACAGTCTCCACATATTTAAAAAGCAATATGTAGTTACAACCTTCCATTCCAAAGCGTCCGCGCTTACATTTCGGCCACTGAGGCAACAAATGTTTTTATTCGTACCAATTCTGTTGTAATTAGACAATGAAAAACTTACTGCAAAAATGAAAACTTCAATATAGTAAAAGAAGCGGTAAACAATTCATAAAATATTTAAAACTGTTGAATTTATTATTGACAACGACAGTCATGCATACATAAATTGGGTAATAAAAAAATGTCGCGCACAATACGGAGTCCAGTAGGAATTTGTATTTTTATCTTTGCATGATGTCTTCCAATTCATAAAAGAATGCTGACTTTTAATTCCTTCAATTAGCTGTGCGATGTCGTGAGTCTGGATGAAGAGAACGGACAATCTTCCTTATTGCAGACAATAATAATTATAACAATATTTTTAGTGACAATGATCTATTACCAATTAAATGGAAACATGCCACCACCACCACCAAAAAATAATATTACATTTGTATTATACACACATAGATCTGCTTAAATTACACGACAGCAAAACAGATAATCTGCGATTCAATATTACATTGCACTAAGGGGCGGACTGGATCTAAATATTGTGGTAACCAGAAAACAACAATTTTATTTTTATTTCATACATATTTATGTACATATATATATTTTGATGCATATATTAATAAAACTGAAACTTCCATCAGGGAGCAATAGTAAGTTAAAACTCGTGGTCAACGCTTAAATAACAAACCATAAGACAAGTAATAGGCCAGCAATAAGTATATTCAATTAAAGTTGTTCATCGTAATCATAATTAATTTTGTCAATATTTATTTTGACTGCCAAATATCACATTCAACCGGTTTATAAATGATAACCCTAGCTTAAAAATAATTTTGATTGATCGAATTTATCAAAACTGTATATCGACATCCCCTTTCGAAGAAATTTCAAACACCTCATATTACAACAAAATGTACTTTACAATATGTCTTCAAACTCTGTAAGCACTATTGGTCGACCATTCATAATAATGCAAATCTCGATTTAATAATTGAAATTTTTCATTAAAGAAAAGCCCCAGTGACCGGGAATTCATAAATGTTACATTCGTCTCTCACCTTCCGTTTGCACTGTAGGTTGTGCGCAAGTCTACCTACGAATTACCTGCTTAAGCGGTCTGAGTGATAGAAAGGGAGTTATACGGTTATCAATTAGTGTGAGCGAAACAGCGCGCTCCACACAGCTGTATATCATACATATACCTTGTTATTTTTATAGATAAGTCAACGGCAGGTGAATAATGAGCAGGTAATTGGATACGGGAACAAATTGTAAAATTATCTATAAAAAATACTCGGTAAATTTAAATATTCAAATTGTTTAATAACCAATTTGTTTCAAAATTGAAATTCAGATGTAATTTATATTGAGGACAAAATCGGAGGTTAGCATTGTCCTTAAGCGATGAATTTTATTATTTACGACTTCCGTAAATAATTAATAATAATATGTACGTTACAAACACTATTCTTGGCATATGGATTGATGTTTCATTTCGAAACTCACATGATATAAATAGAACGTTCATTATTAATTATTATGTATACGGATTGACGGAAATTGACACTGGAGACACTTGCCTATTATATTTTTACTCTAGTTAGTACACTCAATGACCATTATGAGGAGCTATGTACAACACTCCTGCAGTTCCCATCGCTAATCTCCAATCTAGAGATTTTCGTGGCCGCGTCAGTATTCTGCAGCTTCCCTAAATAAGCCCGTAAATTATACCAAGCATCATCTTAGGACGCCGGAATCGGTCGGGCCACTCACAATAAGAAAATTAGTATTTTATAATTAGGTATCTATTAAAAACGGTATAGTTCGTTTTAATATGTTGTCGTAACAGTCTTTAAGATGAACAAAATAAAATAAACTCAGATTTACCGCATACACCGTGTTTATCCGATTCGCTTACATAACTCATTGTTATTAATTCAATATTTAAATCAACACTCACCTCATGTGAGCGCAGATGTAATGCTGTCTTATTATTTATTTCATCTGCTGGGCCACGAATGTGAGAAAGATTTAAATGGAGGTGTAGTTTACAAGAAAAACGGTGTAAGTGATGATGGGTAAAGGCTGCTTTACAACGAATTAGTTGTTTTCAACGTACCACATGACCAATATAGTCACGATCAAAGTTTCGAAGAATGTAGGAACAAGAAAATAGTTGGGTAGAATGAGTTTATGTGTACATTCACTGCGACGTCTATAATATATGGTTCACGCAAATTACGTAGAAGAATCCATCTGATAAAGTCCCAATGAAAAGGGGACTAATTTCAATAAAATCATAGAACTTAAAAGCGTTATATGTACGCTTATTTTTAGTAGAAATTTTATAGTAAATAAATTTAAGAAAAAGATAAGAGATAAATAATCAAAGCAGCCTTTATCGTTTGAATTAAATTCAAAACTACTAAACATATTCAAATATTTTTTGAAGTTTTATTTACGTATTAATATCTGAAACACAAAAAAACGAATAAAAAACTAAATTAATTAACTGAAATATAAACACGTGGGAGTAAAGGAAAATTATTTTACATTTGTCAAACGATTTTTAGGTCAACCATTATATTTGACCCGAAGTAATTTTATTACGTGAGAATATTTCTGTAATATCGTTAAAATTATAATAAAAGCCAAGTAGATAGATATCTACACTAAAAAGTAATAAGCTAAAGCTAATTACTAAAAGAATAAGTTGGAACAACTATACAACCATCACACAACATTTAAATATAAACAATTATTTATATGGTGGATGTATAAATCTTATAAACGCGAGAGTTCGAATAAGAACTCATTGGAATTTCGTTGCAGTGGTAAGATGGTTTCATCCAAGAGTCATCCAATGTGATAACAATTATACGATTTAATTCATCAGGTGAAAATCTAAATCCATAGTACCGTGAACACCACTTTATGTTAGTATCGTTAAGTAAACGATAATATCTCTGACTGGACGGAATGAATGGCAAGCGCGTACAATCTTTGAGTATTTAGTCCACTGTACGAATGAGTGTCTACTTTGTCCAATTAACTTAAATTGGTTTCATTAGCCCAAAGTGTACTGGCGATGCATAAGTATAACAAAAAACCTGTCCCGGTCTTTGCGACGTTCTGCTTGCGAGGACTGAGCATAGCCATCTCATCTCGCCCGGTCCTCATATCAGTGTTATTTATTAATGTTGTTATAGGTGCTTTCGGAACGCATTTTAGGGTGTCAGGCGGTTTATCGTGCACACAATGTTACGACACATACATACAATGTAATATCTACAGGGATACGATACGAAACAGTTATAAAATGCATACCATTAAACAGGTCATAACTCTTTGTAGCGAAGTTCGTGGTACCATATGAAATATGTGTGATACTGAGTAAGGTAAAATTATGTTCAATTAAAAACAACACTGAGCAGATTTTCCGTTCAACAATAATTACAATGTACTACGTAACCATGATAAATATATGAAATATGGAGAAATATTGTATGTCGTCAGTCGGGCTTACTGTGGCCTGTCAGATCTAAATTGTTCTACTTTGTTTAGTTCTAAAACCGCCTAAATTTTCAGTTCCTTACAGAGTTCATGGTTTATCCTTTTTTAGCTCTCGCGCTATCTATAAATTTTTATTTCAGTCTAAAAAATAGGTTTCCAAAAAATAGATTTTCCGGGCCGTGGTGGGTTCAAACGCATTTGGGGGACGTACAGAAAATTGGTGGGCACTGGCTCCTTGTAGAAGAAATTAATAATAACATTATGCAAAGTAAAAAATACACAAAAATTCGTAATTTTGCAAGTATTTAGCGTTGTCTTAGGCCGCGTCCAGGCTGGGCCAAAAACAAGCGAACGAAGGCTTAAAACAGTACAAAATAAGCCTTCGTTCGCTTATTGATTGCTCAACCTGGACGCACTCCAAGATTGTTCGCCTTCGCATTTGTTTTTGAATTTAGTGTGTGACCTAAAAATTTGGAAGTAAATGTAATATGAGAAAGGGGCGTTGAGTAATCTTTTTCTTCGAAAGGGGGGGCGTAGGTCTAGAAAAGATTGAGAATCTATGTTTTCGAATTTCTAGGTTTCTTGGTTTTTTATCTTTCACAGCAACAAAAATTTTCCTTCATTATAAAGCTTTCATATCCGTGATAAATTTACTGCTACAATTTTTTTGACACAGGCATTTACATTATTAAAGGTAAGTTAAGTTATTTTTGGATCGTAAAACTATCCTACATTTTAATTATTTAAAATAAATATTATTTCAACATTAAGCACGGATAGTCCGTACCCGTATAATCGAGATGCACTGTACCAACTAAAAGAAGAATAAAGTGAGTATTTTAATCGATGACCATCGCCATCGTCGTATGTCGGTAAAATACTAATTACAAAAAGACTAACATAACGTTGTTTTTCAATTAAAATATTTCATTCACTGACAATGATTCATTATACTTCTTTACAATAAAAATTTGATTCCAAAAAAAATATTCGTTATTCAAGAAATTTTGCTGCTTCAATATTGGTTATAAAGAAATTTGACATGTATAGCGTAAGAATAGCGCTTAAAACAGTAACGTTTATTCATAAATATAGATAAAATTTGACGCATGATACATAAAATAGTCAATTAATTACGTTCAACGGTAGTAACGAATATTCCATTAAAGAAAAAATCTCTTTCTCTGCCATGTCCGCATGACCACATGACGCCTCCAGAATTCTCTGTCGTCCGCCAGCCGCCTCGCATTCTCCCAGGCACTCTTTTCCGTTCCGCTGAGTATATCCTATGGATAGTACCCAACGGTCTTCCAGGCCGCCGGAATCTCACCGGTCGGAAGAAGAGACTAGCAAAAGCCAGACTAGCCGGGTCCAGCGCCACTGCATGGCTCTTAGCGTGACAGGGGGTTGTTCTGTCCGCTCACTTATCTTCGAGTTGCTTACGAAGTCGGTCTACTTCACCCCCAGTACCCGACGCAAGCATCTGTTACATTATTTTTTTCCATTGAAATTAAAATATATTAAACTGAAATTTATCGAATTTCAATATACGTTATGGAGTTTATAGACTAAAACTTCGTCATTAACAAATAATTAAACAAAACAAAAAAACCTTATTTGTAAGTAAATGATGATTTTCACACGAAGTGTACACTCAAACTATGAAAACAATCTTTTTCCTGTTGCGCGATCAACTCTTGTATGCCGTCAGATGCAATGAGAACACGGAAAAATCGTGCGTACAAGGTGCAGTGGGCCTTACCTCACACCTACAATCAAACCGGCCGAGAGTGTAGCCTCCTTAATTATCATCGTCTCCTTATTACGAAATTTTAGTGAGTAGTTTGTATTCTGACGATTGTGGCTAACTGTATTCTATGAACATTCAATATACCCTACGCCTGATTTATTTATAATACTCGATTGATTTAGATTATCAGTACATTTAGAGATATTTAAGTTTAAGATTTTATTAGACAATATTTTTGGTTGGACACTACGCTAAAGCAATTACACGTTAACTCTTAATTCCATTGACGGTAAGTCATACATAAATGACAACAGTACGCACATACAAACACACTCGGACTGTGAAAGGATCAGCGATCAATATTTAAATGTAATAAATTGCTGCCCGGTTAGCGCAGTTGGTAGCGTGCGCGACTAGCAAGCCGGGGAATGCGGGTTCGAATCCCCATCTGGTGTTGGATTTTTAATCTAACAATG
>JAGVSQ010009143.1:0-13835 GCA_022683975.1 Rhyacophila evoluta | reverse complement strand
TTATTATTTTCACTAATAATATTTACTAATTTAATACTATAAATAGTAAGTTACAGTAGGATTTATCGGTAGTATGTTATATGTCTGTTCACTGCCCATATATAATGTAGCCTGAAGATTCTAAAAGGCGAAACTCGGGTCGCTAACAGTGATTTCACATATGGGAGTTTACCAGTTTTAAATAATTTAAAATCAATTTCCATCACCCACCATTAGTCAAAAATATTAATTTTATTTTTAGTTAAATAATTTTATTAATCGGAAGTGCTTATTAATAACGATGCTTTAGTGCAATATAAAACAAATTTATTATACTTTTTGAAGTAGGCTAAATTTTTCTTAATACTAAAATAAAGGATGGTACTGTAAAAAAACGTGGTGATTTAGAAGATAAGCCTCCTATAAAAATGACACACCCAAGCCGACCATTTCGGCTCAGAAATTTCAGGATAAAAGAGATAATATTGTAATGTAATCCATTTTTACTGCGGCAATCCGCCAACATCGATCTCATAATTTATTATGAATAATATTACAGAGAAGCCTTAGGGTGTTTGTCGGAGAATTTAAAGTTTTAAGTATTTTCACACAAATGGATAAAATTGTTAAAATATTTCTCAAAAAAACTAAGTAAAAGAATTTTGTTTTGGTGAGATGAAAGTGAAACGTATATATATTTATGTATCGCCAAAGAATGAAACTAAATCTAGCTAGGCCAGATATTGTGGATATCCTAAGAAAATTTCAACCTTGATATTCGTTAAGCTAACTAGTTTTACTGTGTACTAATGCATTAGTCGGAGCTTTGAAATGCAAGCATGGGTTAAGTGAATGCAAGAATACTGGTGAACGAAAAGGATTCTTGGAGGAGTTTGCAGTGTAAGAAGTGAATATGGAAGCAGTAATCTACAAATAAACAAACTTATAAGTTTAACTCCGAAGTAATATATTTAATTTATACCTGTATTTAGTAATGTTCATGCTTTACTCAATTATGACTGATAATTAAATTGTTGCATGTCTCTTTGTGATTATGTTTATTCCACAAAACATAATCAAATAATTTTGTACTCTAATTCCGTCAAAGAAAACTGTATAAAAATGTACATTTAGTTTTATTACTATAAAACCCATTTTATCATAGAGTTTGACAGTTTTTTTTAAATATATTTATACCAAAGCGTGTGAGTTATATGCATCTACATGTAATAACACATCTATAAGTGTGTTTTGAAAACATTTATTTGCAGTAATTTGTTATTTAGTAAGTGATAAAATTTTCCATTTAAAACATTACGTATTGTTTTACGTAAAAAGCTGCATCGCTTTAAAATGTGGTGATTTTTTTTTTGTTATTTAAAACGGCTCTGTTTTATGGTTATAAAATTAATAAGTCCAAAAATATCGACGAGGCAGTTAAAATCCATTATCGCACCCCGAACGTAAGCTGTACACGCGAAATTAGTTGACAATCCATTTTCATAAACGTCGGTTTAGACTGTATGGTGTTGATAAGGTCTGCCTATTCCACTCGCCGCATTCAAGCGAACGCTTTTCATACTGTTCGTTTGTTTCCCTATAATTAAGAAAATTCAACGAAAATTTGGTTTTGCAATCTCAGAAGTAAAAAAGCATAAGTAAAATATATTTTTAAACAATAATTACTTAGCTTAACTCACATTTAACTCGGTTAAATCTTTGCATGATTGTGGGGATCTATACCATACAAAATGTTCTAAATTATTTAAAATTGGTAAGCTTCCATATGTAAGATCACTGTTAGTGACCCGGGTTTCGTCTTTTGGCATCTTCAGGCTACATTATATGTGGGCAGTGAGCGAACATATAACACACTACCAGTAAATTTTATTGTAACTTGTTATTTATAGTACTAAATAAGTAAATATCATTAGTGAAAATTATTATAGGAGGCAACAAAATTATCCCTGATCTTTTGGAATTAATCAAAAAGAAAAAATCATTAATCTATTGGGCTTAACCTATTTAACTATAACGAATATCATTAGGAAATATAACAATACTCAATCAATTATAAAATAATCTGTTATACATACGTTTACTAATAGGTTATTGGATTTAGCAATGGACTATTGGAGAACATTAGCTGATCAATCAATAATGGAAGTTTCAATAGCTGTGCTCGATTGAACTCCGAAATTTCTTGATAGAACAGTTTGTGTTCCCCTGTATGAATATGTAATAGCTTAATTCCAGTATCCACATCAAACCCGTGATTCTCTGTAAGTAAATGATTTGCAAACCTTTGTGTCCTTTTTTAAACGTCATGAGGCCAAATGCTCTTTTAATCTTATTTCTAAGCTACGTGTTGTTTTACCAATATAAAAATGGTCATAGTTACTACATTGTAACCTAGATATATAATGTATCCTGAAGATACCAACAGGCAAAACCCAGGTCACTAACAGTGATCTCACATATGGAAGTTTACCAGTTTTAAATAATTTAGAATTTAATTATTTCGATTTAGTCACTTTATTGCTTGAGTCAAAAATGTTAATTATGCAAAATGTGTTTACCTGTCACAAAAACTACTCCCAAATGGTAGAAAGTATTGATATAGAATTTTACACATTAATTTGGCTGCTTTATTACAATTAATTTTGTAATTTATCATTTTTAATATAATTGCCAATGATCGATGAGAGATTGAAAATATTGTACATAAGCTAGTATTGAAATGAAAATAATTTAACTAAAATTAATTTGATTAAAAAATGAGTTCAAATCTATTCTAAGCAAATCCGGGTAGTAGAGCAATTAATCCACATAAATTTGACTAAGTATAGTTTTCTCTACTAATCACTTTAGTTTATTATTATATTTTCAATAAAAAATGTCACGTAACTACGTAAAGACGATTTGTTTTTTATGTTAACATTTACATTAAGCGAATAATATATTAAACATTATATGGTTGAAATAAATACTAAATATTTGTTCGTTTAATTACTAAAAAGTCTCTGTAGATATTTTTATGCAATTCAGTAAATAATAAAAATAATAAATTCTGATATCATATTCTTCGTTCTTATTCAAAATCACTTAATCTTGTTTAGCTTCAAATGATATTTATTAAATTATATATTGGATGTAACCCTTAATCCTCAATGTCATATAATTAATTTTATAAGCTGGTACTTTATGTAGATATTGGTTATAGTTGTAAATAAAGGTTTGTAAAATGTGAGAAGATAAGTACTGGGAATTTTTTTTTTTTTTATATTGTATATTGTTTAACACATATCCAATTTGGTGATTCTTTATCTATTATTATTTTTTCTTCAACTTAAGATTATTTTCTAGTTGAATGTCTGTTTAAATTTGATACTAAATATTATCCTTAGACCTAGTTCAATCTTGTTTGGTGACATGTCCAAATAATATAAGTATTTTTTATTTTTTTTATAATTTTTACACTATAAAAATAGATAAAAAATTTGGAGTTTTTGATTAAAAAACATTGAAGGATAGATACCACTACGTTATCGAATACATCAATTTAATATCAGTTAAAAAACAAATCATTTCAATTATTTTAGTATAAAAAATATGTTACAACAATTTAACAGCATATAAACATTTTTAATACAATACTTTTCAGAGTGAATTTTCATTTTTATACAAAAATCAATTTTGTATCCAAAATAAGCCTAGTGTATTCTCATATATGTATATCTTTTTTCAAATTATGCTTGCTTATGTTGTTAACTTATTTTCGTGTTTCAATTAAAATTGAAAGTGGTAATTAAAATGATATAATTTAACTGTATATTTTAAAAGTATTGAAGAAGTTTATCTTTGCTTTTAAAACTTAAAAAATAGACAATAGATATACCTTATATTATTTATAGAAATGGGACTGACTATTGAGTTTCTTAGCCATTCTACTTCCAAGTTACTAATTTAATTTGCTTAACGCGTTTTGTCCTCTGTCATCTAATACAAAAGTTTTCTTCGCTCGTTCCTAATAAATAATTCCAAGAGTAATTTATACTCAGCTCTACGATTATTCACTTGCTCAAGTAAAAAGGATTATTCTCAACAAACTTGACTTTGTAACACCAGCTTTACTTTCTTGTATCACTCAAATCCAAAATGTATCATATGACTGTCTGTGGATATAACTAAAGAAATGGAGTCAATGCACTCATACAATCTGAAAGCTTATGGAACATATTATATTTTCCATTTTAATTAATTAGTCAACACATTTAGTCTTGTATTTTTCAATTAAAAAAGCAAAAACTGTGACATTCAGTTGCAAGGAAAACGTGAGTAACATTATGCCCTTGCATAATATTGCATTATAACTTAACAATTTCCATAATGTGATACGTGATTCTAATTCGTTTTCTACAAATTTAAATTATAATATGATTTCATGACGATAACATGATTAACAAATTATATTCAGAAATAATTCCTTTAGTAGTAAAAAATGAGTATAAATTTTCACAAATTTTATCATAAACTTATAAAAACAAATACTTATAGCATTTTTCACAGAAAATATAGGTATTCTTTTTCTTAATTATACTTATTATATTCGTTAGTTTGAAATACTCTCATGCGTATACTTGTATCTTGTAATTCTATTTATATTGCAGTGTCACAGATAAATATTACTGTAACACAACGTTCATACACTATTTTTTATATTATACATAAAATTTATAGATATTTAATATAAATTACAATTTTCTCTCTTTTCATTTGCCAATTCTGATTTATGGGTAAAAAATATAGACACTGTGATCATGTCATTTCCAAAAAACACCATTAGAAACCATTACACATCATAGTATAAGTATTTTATGAAACTTATTACGTAAATTAAAAATATGATCAGCCTTTCAGGAAGTTGAAATTTGGTTGATTTTAAAAATATTTAAATAATATTAAGGCACCTGTGGCCAAAATATGTAAATCGTTATAACTTGACTTTTCAATTTTACATTCATCATTTATCATCATGCATCTAACAAATTAAAACATATATTTTAATGATCTATCGAAGTAATAATTGGTCCCATTTTCATTATGTGGAAACTATCTTTTCCTATTTTTGTTTTATATGATAAGTCACCCATAGAAATAAATAAATGAATTGTATTTATTTTCCCTTGATATTTTAATCGAAAACTATTACAAGTCTTACAATATCAGAACTTTTGGATATACAGCATTAAATCTGAATATAAAGACAATTTACTGGATGATATGCAAATCATTAATAGCATATATATCCAATAATAAAGTAAGGGTTTTAGTAGACCATAATTTTGGAAGCTTTATGAATGATTTTTAATGTTACTGAATGACATTTAATAGTCAAGAAAAAAATCTTTTGATAAAACAAAGCATACTGTTAATTTTAAAAACTCTGTTGATAATGCGATATAAAATATCGTAACTTTTAACGAGACAGTAATGTAGTTACAAAGAAGCTTTGCAGGCTAAACTCAAAAGGAAGTATACAAATAAAATGACTAGTTAAATTGTACAATGTGGCCATGGCAATGCGAAAATTTAACGTTTAAAATATATTTATCGCTGAAATAATTTTCGGTAAATAAACTTTTAAAGTAAGTTAGAAAATTTGGTTGTTACTTTCTCTATGCACAGATTTTATTAGACATTAAATCTTATACGTAGACTAAAGGCCTAGAGACAATTTCACGTAAGCATTCAGATTTATATATTTTATGATTAATATAATATACACATGTATTATTTTTTCAGTTGCGAATAAATTATTTAATCGATTGATTTTGAAATAAATACAATAACAATAACAGTATTTACCGAATTAATATAATCCTACTTCTAACAATTTTATATTGCAAGGTATCTATAACAAACAAGTTTTAATTTTTATTTATGATTTATTAACCCAAAATTAATTCACTAGGTCATAAATAAATGTGAAATATGATATTATATACAATATTAAACCTTTCATTCGCATGAATATCAAGATATTTTTGCTAATTTTAATTAATTAATTTTGCTAACGATAATATTATGCAAGAAAAACCTTTATTTTAAATGTCAAAAAAACTGACATATTGAAGTACATTCAATTTTTAAAATAGTAGGTGTAATATTTTTTAAGATAACAAATAACATATTGAATCAATTTTTACTTAATTAACCGTTTAGTTGCCAAAAGTCTTATCTTGATGATATACTGAAAATACTACAACTCTAGAACTAAATAATTTATGGAAAATAGAGAAAAATATTTAGGAGATTTAAATATACATGACACATGCATCTAAAAGTCTTTTAAATACTCTCTTTGACAATTACAATAGTTTTTATAAGCAAAACAAAATCCGAAATATTTTATTTAAGCCAGAGAATTTAAAAGCGAAGTTTCCACTATTTTATTTAAAACGATACGTAAATTATATATTTATTATTTAATAGTTATTTAAAGTAAGAAAATAGGTGATAAAAAATGTAGTTATCAAAAGTTTTTTAAGTTTTATTCAACGTGATATCAAAACTTTTGACGTAGATAATGAAATAAGTGCGGTTTTAAAACGTCCATGCGAATCACTGCCTGAAATGTAGTGTAGACTAGCAACTGCGTAACGTGACCAATTTTGTCGAGTTAATGGTCAGAATGTAGGCTTGTTTCGCCCAAAGCACCCAGCTTTATAGAACAATAGGAGAGCTTTTCATTATGTTTATACACAAAAGTTTTCGCAGCCTTACTACTTACACGCAGCCTCGTGACAAAGTTTCGAATAATTAGTCATAAAAAATGGGACCGGGTTCATTCGTTTGTTCTGGTCGACGAAGTTTGTCTTCCTCCGCCCGCACTCCATTGCAAATAATGTCTTTCCCTTTCGTTATTATTATTTTCGGAGATACCGCTATAATATTGTTGCCTAAGTGAACTAACGTGATGCCGCAATGGCTAGTGTAATAGAAATTGTGTTTTATTCGATACCATGTTGAGTTATATGCCCGACCAAAAGTTTTATTCGCTGTAATGTGACAGAAAATCACCCAGTCTCATGAATTTATGCTTTATATGATTATGAAAGTTCGATTAATTAAATATTTATTTCGTACCTATTTAACTTCAAAATTTTATTAGTAATATTTCAAATCGTTGCCAATAATACAGGAACACCTAACTCTACTTTTCTTATTATTTGGAATCACTTTTATTATTGGTACATTTTTTTACTAACGGATGTGTTTATTTATTATTACGGAAAAGATTTATTCATTTCTAAAATACCAAGCGCTATTTTTAATTTATTGCAACACTATTCAAAGGTGGAAATGTGATGACGTATTCATTGTAAATTGTTTTGAAACAGGAAAGAGTTTAGTAAACTAATATAAACATCTGAGATATTAAAAAAACTACATTTGTTTATAGAGTTAAATAAGAAAAAATGATATTTTGTGTGTAATAATTAATTTTCATTTATGTTTGAAATGGTGTGAATATATTATCATATAAATGAATCCTACAAAGAAACTATATCTTTGAGTTTTATAATTTTGTAGAAAAAACGCAAGCCTCTTGTAAAATTTAGTCAACGCAAGATACGTGTTCCTGCAAAACTGGCGATGAAATATTTCTCACAAAACTACTGAAAAGACTTTTTTTACCATTTCCACTCCAGAAACAAACTATTTCAATTCACGTATTGCATGTAGACGTCTTCATAAGAATTGGTTATCAGCCAACTCTTCAATCCGTTGGTCTCAAATTATAAATATTTGAAAAATTTCAAAATTGAGCAGCGTTGGAAATATAAGCCAGAATCTTAGGCTTCATAATATGCTAACCTCACGGCTACCAAAAATACTATCAAAAACAAATACTCATAGAAACTTGAAACAAAGCTGTTGTCATAGTAATTTCTGTAGTCATTTCATTGTGAATATATATCACTGTAAAATTTATTAGAAATCTTATACAACGCATAATAAAAGTGATGTTTAACTTTGATTCCTTAGAGAATACCAATATTGTCACGGAGAAAATTATGTTATAATACGTTAGAAATTACTTACAAAATTTAACTCTGTTTCGCTAATTTTGTTCGCAAATTGTATTGAAAGTTTTTGAATCTAATCAGTAACAAGAACAATGATTATTATGCTCATAAAACAAAATAGAATTTAATGTATATTTGATGTCTTTGAATTCTTATGAAATAAATTATTAAAGTACAAATTTTTATCGTAAACTGAACATATGTTGTTTATAATTTCATTACCAAAAGTCGATACTACGTATTTGACTAACGCAAAAAACTAAGCTGTTTTAATTATTCAGCGTATATGATAATTTTTAAGATTTATAATAAATAATAATATAGTTTTAATCTGTAGCTTTTGGGACTAAGTAAATTATGTTTATTATATAATTAAGTTTATTTACTTGACAAATTGTATATGAATGCCCCACAGACTAAGCTTATAATTAGTTCTCGTTTTAAAACGGTCAAGATAAATCTTAGTTATATGAAAATTAAAATGGATTTTTTGGTAAAGAAAAAAAGATATTACGGCTCCAATTACGAAGGCGAAACATTTTGATAACGACAGCGTGAAAATGGCTGGCTCCAAGAATTTAGTATATGAATCTCCACATAGTAAATGCTTTTTATGTGTTTTTTATAATGATTTATTAACAGCTGATTGCTCAATCTAACGGGCATCCATTCTTGTATCTTAAAATTTAAAAAAATTAGAAGCAGCAGGAATCGAATCCGCAATCTCTGCCCAACCAAAGCTCCCACGCTAACTTCACAGCTTCCAAAGAAACATTAAAAATAACAGCATAAATTGAATATCGACTTTTAAAAGGAAAACAGATGCAACCCACAGTTTTTATTTATAGGAGGCATTGAATAGTTTTTTTAATGATTTTGGGTCAAAGTTTGAATATTACTATAGGTAGACACAGCTTTGAAGAATATAAAAAACTACGATAACACTCTGATTAATAAGTTATTTAAGAAAAATCAGCGAAATTGATTTGGTTCAAATCCTTTTCCTGGTCAAAAGCTTTTCTTACTAGAAAACTTAAAAGCTAAATGCAGATACTGATCTGGCGTTTATTCTTTTGGTTAAATATGTATTAAGATATAAAAATTGTCAATATCCAGAAAAAAGTTTTGGAAATAACTAAGTAATACATTATTTTAAGAAGATTTTTCTTTTATACAGTCGTTATGAATTCATCAAAAAGTTTGCAGCATATAGATGGGGAATGACTCAAAATTTTGGTTCTAAAGCTCAATTGTGTCATTAATTAAATCAATCGAGGCCGGGTCACATTTTGAATAGAAACTGACGCGTCAGAGGATTGCGGGTCTCATTCAAGTATCGACCCATTATCTTGTTGACATCCGCTAATACGATTTAGAATTACCAGTTTTGTGATCAACGGATTTTGGTCTGGTCAAAATTTTGCTTTCGCACCCCTGAATGATTTAATTATTTTTAAATGATTTGGGGCACTGGGCAGTAATAATATGAAGGTTATATTATATTTACAAAGTAAATTTATTTTATTATATAATTGGAAAAACTTATAGGAAAAGGTTTTTAAAAAGTATTTTTTTTTATAGAAGAATCATAGACCATGTAAACAAGTAGGAAAAAAACGGTTTCCAACACATTGGAAATAAAAATCAACATTGAAAAACGTGCCATATGGTTTTTTCGTAGTACAAATTCTTGTTCAATATAACTTTTCTTAAATTTTAGCATTGTGAATAGTGAATACTTGATTTTGGAGAGATCATATATGATAATAAATAACTCTTCAAGAGCAGAGAAATTTATGAATTCTTTTACTTAGAAGCTAATATTGCATCTTTTAATAAAAAGATGGGACTATTTTGATCACTTTAGTGATTTTCAGTCCAAAAAAATCTAACTTCTCCCTGGTAGCGTAGATGTTAGTGTACGTGCTTAGCAATCCAGGAAATGCAAGTTTGGTTCCTACATCTGCTTAATTTAAAAAAATCCAAAAGATCAGGACCGGATGTCTACTGAGTTAAACAATTTGACAAAAAGTTCTCGTGAAAATGATCTGGCAAAACATGTCTTCACTTCACGAAGATTTATATACTCCACTTTCAAGGCAGACATTTTCACATTGTGTAAATCCATGTGTTTCACTTTTGGAGTAAAAATGATTTTAAAAATAATCTAAAACTAGCATAGTTACTTGTTTGATTAAACTCATCGATTGCCTAGTTTCCGGTTCCTTTCAGAATCAAATATCACGGTTTATATAAGATTTTTTAAACAACAAGTTACACGACTAGATGCTCAATCCGTTGAAAAAAAAATGTTCAGTTTTGTATTTTTCGTATCGAGGATAATTTTATAATAAACTAGATTTTTTTTTATTGAAGGGATGTTAAACTAGTTGTTTAGTTGACAAAGTTTAAACGACTTGAAATGATAATTTTCTATTATATCAAATACTGTCGATTTCATAAAATAAAGCTTAGTTTCCTTCAAACGAAACTTTCAAATACATTAATCAATGAAAACAACGACTAGAAGGCGCCATATTCAATACGTTATTGAAAACGATTCCGAAACCCATGGCAAAAGGGTCCAAAAAGGGGATTCGGGACTGGGCCTCTGACTAATTGGGCCCCGAAACCCACGCAGGGGGCAAGGTTACGTATTGTAACAATCAATTAATGGAGGCTCTATGGCGTCGAAATGTTCCACGACTCGATTTACGGGTTGGAGAAGGCCGCTTCGTGATATGTTTAGATCTGAAACACTTTTGGGTCATTAATTGAATTGGTCGAATGGGTATTTTGATCGTAAACGGACTCGCGTACCTATTGGTTCAGAGATTTTGGGGTAAATCTATCGAGTAAAAATGAATTACGATTTTGCGCCTATCTCAAAACAATTGTTAATCCGATAATAATTTAAATGTTTTAGTGTCGTTGTATGAGAAACGTCTGAATATACATTTAAGGTTGTGTTAATTAAAGTTAAATTAACATCGAAAAGTCCTGTCATTATCAATCTTCGATATAACTTAAACTTGATTATTACTTATTGTATGAGATTTTTTTGAATTTATATTTATTCCACCTAGAAAATTTTTGATCAACTTAATCGGTTTCTAAAATACGTTACTTGCTAATTAAAATGATATTCCATAGATGCTTATATAATAGAATAAAAAAAACACACCAGAGATTTTTTTGCATGTTATAATCCAAGTATCATTTCTGTATGACCTTGAAAGTATATTGATTTGAAAGGAAAAACAATTTTTTAAAATGAATAACAATAAATTATTATGCAAATGTCTTGATGTGAGATATGCAATTATAAATATGAATGTTTCATTTAAGCTAATTGTGAATTTATTTTTTTTGAAAGTAAAAGTTAATTATTTGTTGCCCTAGTAAGCAATTGTTGAGCTGGTGTGTTTTGGCTTAGAATAACAAGGATTCATATCTTAAAGCTACATCTAAATTGAAAACTTATCGAAATAGAACATGATGCCAAATGTTTTCATTGATTAATGAGCAACCACATTGTTTTAAAAATAAAATAAATATTTATATTGTATACATACAGTGAAACACAAAAACTGTATATTTTTTTGCCATTATTGCACTAAAAATGGATTATATAAATATCGGTGGTATAAAAACATGTCTTAACTAAATAGTTTTTGTGACAAATGGTTGACAGACAATTTTTCAATCTATTGGGTATCCAGTCCTGCATTTTTCAGATTTAAAAAAAAAACCAGTAGATGTGAAAATCAAATAAACATTTCTCGAATACAAGACGTACACTCAATATTTTAAATATTAATTGTATTGAAATAACAAATATAAGTATTTAAATACAGAGCTTGGGTGAATAAAATAGTAAAACCTATATTTTAGTAAAACAATCCATAACAAAATAAGTTTCCATTTAGTGAAAATCAATATGGTTCACTTGCAGATAGTATAAATAGTTAAATGATTATTATTTCAGTCAAAAAGTTTATCCTTTTTATAAGCTTTTATTTAGTTCTTTCATTTCATTGAGTGGTTATAATTTGAAAAAGCTTGTAACTGAACCACTGTGGAATCAAAACACATGACTCTCCATAAAATGGAATTCTCTATCGACAAATAAACTCATAATTTTCTCTTCAGTAATTAAGTAAATGAGTTCTTTTATCGCTTTAGTCTCTAACAAATAGAGAATGGGGCTTGATAATAGTATTAATACTGCTGGCTAAAGTGGATTAAACCATTTCTTTTATCAACTGATCTCGATTCAGGTTGTGGTGATATTCTGACTAATGTAATTGGTTGTTTGATGGTTTTTGGTAAAATAGAATAGTTGGATATGAAATTTTTATGATATGAAGAATAATTGCGTGTAAAACGTGCAACTGATACGAGAGATTGCAAAAAATAAAACAATACTTTACAAAGTGGCTTAAACAAAAAATCAAGTTAAGTGTTCCTGCAATATTGGCAACAATATTTAAAATTCTACATGTTGAAGAAATTACAAATTATTTAATGAATATGCTACCAACACATACATAATATTATGATTCTAATACTTACTATTACCACTTTAACTGATGACCATATGGATAGATCTATATACTTTTATGACTTCTTTTCGTTCAAGTAATTCTGTATCGCAGGTGCTTCTTTAATCTTAACAAAACTGTAAAATTCGATCTTATGATTTTTGGTATCAATACTTAGTTGCTTAGCTATCACATAAAGATTGATTTCAAGTCAGTAATTATATTTATTAATTGTACCATTTTGAATATACTTACATTTTAATTTTTCGTTATATTTTAGTTACGGGATTTGAACTCGTAACTTGCATAATTGAAAAGTAAAAGCTCATTATCCAACTATTAAAGCGACTGATATGACTTAATCATGAAATGATGAAATGAAAGACTGATCGAGGCCATCGCTGTATGGAAACGAAATAATGTTGTAAATCGGAAAATGGTTTTCAAACTGGATAACTGGGTACTAAGGTAATGTTTAATAGCTTGGTTTCTCAGTGAATAGTGTGCGGCTTATTTTAAATGCTCTTGGCGTATTTTCCAGAACTTTGAACAAGTAACACAATACAACGGTTCTCAGCTAACCGATTGAAAACGTCGATTTAAATATAATTCGTGGAATATGATTTATGTTATTTAAGATATTGCAGATATGTACTCCATAGCATATTAATATGTCTACGTATATATAAATATACAACATAATACGTCAAATGTACAGAAGTAATTTGGTTTAAATCCATCTTAATAAACTTGGATACAAAAATAAAAGTTGTTTTCAGTATACACACTGTCATTATTACTTAATACACTTCCATTTGTCGGTAAACTATTACTTTCCCCTATTAAACAAATAAATGTATAAATGTGTTAAGTGGGCATATGTATACTTAGTACCTTTTGCCGGATTACCTAAATCTTGCAACGTAATAAACAGCCAATTATAAAAATATAAACGTTACCCAAAAACATATTTTTTACCGTATTATGTAACAGTATATATATATTTTTCTTGAGTAAGTCGTTAAAATACCTTACGCGTGACTAGTTTTATTTAATTTATCTAACACCGATTCCAAAAAATGTAATATTAAAATTCATATTATTTATATATATACACATAGCAATTGAATTTATTTACTAGGTAATATTTAAGTAATAAGAATCATTAATATTTTCGACTGATGGTGCTTGATGGACATTGATTTTAAATTCTAAATTA
>JAGVSQ010009142.1:0-13837 GCA_022683975.1 Rhyacophila evoluta | reverse complement strand
ATACATTTTTAACTGTGCACCTTGGATGCAGCGCCGTACAATAAGATGTGAGTTATTTTAAATAATTGCAAACTGATTCACAGTTGGAATTTAAATTTGTTTTCTCATAGATATTTCGCTGCATAATCAAATGCTACAGTGCTTTAAAATGTCAACGCATCGTCTTGAATACACTCGTAGATAAATCCTCACATCTTTATTTATTTGTGGATTTAGGACGAACTGTCCCATTTCGTTGGTTGTCATTTGAGTGCTTCCGGGAAATTTCTCCAAATCAAATACTGCATTTTCTTTACTTGCTATATTAGCCGTGTCGTCTACTTTCGATGAAATTGATATCTTGTAGATGTACATTTTGATTCTATTTTATATTAACTTCACGGGTTTATACGCAACCATTCTCAAGAAATACGGTTCGACAAATATCCTATGAGTATCGTTTGCGTATTGTCAGACGATATTCATAGGATATTCGTCCGCCTAGGGTTGATCCCATTATATCTATGAATATCTGTAGTCATCATCTATAGAATAAGTCATATCGTTATTCTTCTAAATATTAGACGAAATCGTTCTTATATTATATTCATTCTGTTTTTGTATTAAATTATTTAACATTGTGTGATTAAATTAACGAATTGTTTTATTCTTTTTACCATATTCGCGTTGAAATTGAAGCATATGTATCCACACAGTATGAATATACCGACTCCGAAAGTGCAGTATACGAATCTCCGTAATGTTAAGATATGTCCTAACAGATTATTTTTCACAGGAAATGTTTGTCAAACTATTTCAACCCAACGGCATCGAGTCCTGCATTTTTGGATTTTTTTAAATCCGGAAGATGTAGGAATCGAACCCTTTTGTCCGGATTTTGAGGCGCGAAATGCATGCCAAATCTGTTTTTTTAAGTGTTTGTATGATAATTACTGTCCTGAATAATTATTTATTTATTTTTGATAATAGAATTTCCTGATTTAATCTCCATCATTATTACAGTCTCTAAGCTGACTTCCTTGTCGCCCTCATTATTCAAAGTCCAGGAGGATCTTAATTACATCTATACAGGTATGCATTGTGAACGCAGATTTTTAGTGCTGAGCTATTAAATTACATAACGAGAACTATAATATCTAAATCTTTGTATACTATCAACATGCACTCTTAGGTGACTTTATTGTTTACGATTCTTTAGTACATGCAAACACAATTTCACTAAACATTATATTCTTATTACAATTTCCCATTGTTGTAACTAAATTGCTCAGTTATCTTGTCTACTATTTCCGCCGTGGTGGCATCATTACATATAGACACTTCCTTGCGTAACTACTTATACTATTTAAAAGGTTTCGTAGAAAGGGCAGATAAATTAAGTACACATAAGATAAGACAAATTAAATGAACAAACCGGAAGCCCGTCTATTTTTTTTCGCAATTCATTTAAAAAATAAACAGCTGCAGTGTATACGTATCGCCGTATCTTTTAAAAGGTTAATTATTTTTTGACTGCTGTTTTTAAATACATTTAATTGCATATTGAAATGATACATTTATTTTTAAATTACTGTGCTCTATATACATTTCAACATCATCGTTTTATAACTGTTAATCGATTAATATTAGATACACAGAAATAATACGACTTTAATGGCGTGAGGTTGAGCGTCAGAAGTATATAGATAGTTAACTCTTATTTTGTCTACATTAAAAATATACCGCATATACAAAATAACGAAATGTTTTTAAATATAAGATTATCAGATAAATTTAAGATTATCAATATACATGGTGATTGATGGTTGTCCATTTTAAATAGTATAGTATTTGTTATTATTTAAATCTTATACATTTTTAAATGAATTCTTGGAATAAAACGTCTGTAAAATACACACAATAGCATTTGCTTGATCTGATTTTCAATTTCTTGGGTAAATTATAAAATTAAGCCCAGAATAATACAAAATAATATCAATGTAATTTTACCCATTTTCAATGCGCATGCAAACCGTTACAGATTATTAAATGAAGTCGTTTTTAAAAAGTGTAATAATGATACTGAATTACCTAACCATTACATATTACAAGCAAATTTAAAAATTACCAGTGTTATGGTACATACAGTCCGTCTGCAGTCCAAAACGATCATCAGTCCCCGGACTGCAGGCAGACTGTTCATATATGATCACCATTATTCTTTACACATTAACAACGCTTAAATCAGTCACAGCACGTAACAATGATAATGAAATGATCACAACGAAACAATATAATTAACTAAACAACTATTTGTAAATAAGAAATGTGCATATTATTCGCCATTTTTAAGAGTGGAAAACTTCTAGAATCCTAGTGAGTAGATACATATATTTGATGAAAAAAACATCGTCCTTTTTTAAACATACTACCTTTCTTATTCATTGTGCGTGAAACTTTAAAAAAGTTAAATGCAGACAAAACAAATGTTGTTAGCATGTCTGGCTGATGTCGCGAACTATGATATATCATTATTTAGCATTCAAGAAGTTAATGAATTCACGTGCAAACAATTTATGAGTGTAGCAATAATGCAGAGATTTAACTAGGCAAGCGCTAAAACATAGTTAAATTTTATGACCCAAATCGGTTTATAGTTGAGTTAGTGGTTCATTTTTATTGCAAAAGATGCTGCAGGTTGAATTACTAAATTTATTATGATGGAAGCATACATAATGAAACGGCTAATGGGTACTAAACGCCTAATGATAATGCAATTTTTATTGCACTTTAAAAGTTACTGCTCAAACTATTCTGATCCAAAATAATAAACGTAATGACCAATTATATCTATTCCAACATCTATATTCATAATGTAACTATTTTATGACTTGAATGTTATTAAACATTCAAATTATCGATTAACTTTAAGGAGAAGAATGTCATAATTTACATCGCTTATTTAATATAATTATATATGTCTTTATAATAGTGTCGATACGAAAATAAATATTTAACCCAATTGTTCCCGAGTTTTTGGGATTAATATGCAGAAATGTTCGATTCCACAATACAACGCGATGTAATAAGAGAAACATATCTCAAAGAGTGTGCTGTCTTGACAACACGTGCAATATATTACAGCTAATCAAAAAAGTCTCGGACACTTTCTTCAAATATTACATCGAAATTCTTTATTCAATTCTCGCCAGCGAATAAAATACGTAATTTCCAATTTTGGTAACTGAACAGTAAAAGATCTGCAAAATAATGAATGAAATCAAATATTGATTGAAAATTATGTTAAACTGACGTCTATATTGGCATCTTCTGGGTGTATACAAGCGGCTCTAACAATAATTCACTGTATGTTATATCCATGTAAAAGAAAACATTATGAATGAACTATGTAACTTTATTTTAGTGCCCATTGATAAATATTTACTTTTCTTAGAATTTTCAAGCCGTTGGGAACTTATCCAGCTTTTATTAATAATTATGGGAAGTAGCCACTAGACCAGAGTAATAAATACCCCACAATTAGTTCAATTATGAATCATAGTGGACTTATCGAATATGATATAGGAATTATATAACTCGTATACCATATATCAGTGGTGTAATAATAAATATGAACAGAACGCTATTTATTTTTCATATTCATACTAAACGAAATATGCTTCATTATTAATGCACGGCATTATTAATTTCATAAAATACTACTGCATTTTTCTTAGAATGTTATGTTTTTTTCTATGTTTATTACACAATAAAATTTTCAAAGAATGTGATTATTCTATTCAAGTATTCAATAGAAATAAATATTTTGTCTCTTTGAGATTGATAATTCTGTGGATTGATATCCAAATTGAATGTAAGGCCTTGATATAAAAATGAAGGAGCGCTTAACTGCACGCTCCTGTCCCAGTACACGAAGACTTACAACATAAGAATATAAAAGGCAAATGACAGTAAAGATAAGTGCTTTTCTACCGGAAAATAGAGCGTATCCATTATGATCAACCGCACCTTTTAGCATTATTCGACTTAAGTTGAAACGCCGATATTAAAACGATTACATCAATATCACTTTACTGCTGTTATACAAATTTATATAAAGTCATAATTTTCAGAGACGTAATGGAATTATAGAGATAACTCTGCGATATTAATAATTCGTGATGTACGTCTGTTTTAAAGGATTATATTATACTTAAATACAAGTTAAAAAATACATTCTACAGTAGTTAACGTTTTTATAACACATCGAACGTAACTGTAGGAGCATCGGGCAACTGACAATAATAGAGTCTCGAAATCTCATAATCGATATAATTCGTAAAATAAAGTAGTTATATGCAAACTTTAAACTATACATACTATTCAGAATATGTAAACCCAAATGTATTTTATGCCTTTTCCACTTAATATGGAAAATATTCTCTGAATATCAGCACCAAATCCTTATTTGTAATTTATATTTTTCGTAAGCATATGTAATGTTTTACTGTTAATTTTTTTCAAATTTTGACAGTAAATGTTTAACCGACTCGTTTGATTGATCAAAGATCAATATTTGGAATACGAATGTCTGCTATATACTCATAAACATAGGGTTCACCATATCACATGTATATATTGTTGAAATCAGACACATTACAATACCCGTTTATGGATTTATATTAATTTATAATAACTTTTTTAACTGCCCTTAAATTCATTTTTTAAATTAGTTATATTGCTTAATTGGCTAAAGATGATATTCAATGTTTCACACGTGTAATAAAAAAATAAACAAATAAAATATTCAACCCAGAAACAGTAAAAAATGGATATTCTTGTTTTATTCTCTAAGGTACAGATATATTGTCTTTAGTTTCTTTGCTGCCGTTTTTGCTAACGCTTCAATTTACTTTAGTCGTTTTTATGTCCTCTCTCTCGTGTGACATTCTCAGAAGCATCCCTCTTTGAAACTATTCATCTTGAAGTCTTCCTGTCGTTTTGAACTATTTTTAGAATCTCCAGGGAGAAGTGAAGCTCCCGGACCCACCAAACTGCTCGAGGGACTGGTGCCTATTAATAATTTGGCCTTTCTTCCTGCACTTCGTAAGTATTTGTCTCTCTTCGTCTCGCGACATCTTTGCGCGATAATATTATGAGCGTAGTGCAGCGTTCGGTAACACTTATCAGGGCCGGATTCAGGTCGGAAAAATCAAAACATTGTTTCTAAAGAAATCTTAAAATTTCTATGACAGAAAATTATACATCAAATAGTTTATACCTACATTAACATTGTCACATTACAATTATTTCATTATAAAATCATTATGCTTATTTGTGAAAATACTATTTTTAATAATTCAATCAATAATTACACTAAGCTGCATCTAGTCATCGAAACCATTATATTATAATATACATAGATTAATGCCATTTTAATAGTATACGAAGTACTTACAGTATATATTATATTTGAATCTATTGATTGAGTGTTGCAGGCCTTGTTTATTGGGAATATCATGGGAAAGAGCATTCGATGATCATCTATCGTTGGACTATAATTTCGTACGCGGCTCATTAATGTTGTCAATTTACATAGCACTAATTATGTACAATAAAATTACTCCTATATACCACCAATATTCGCACGCGTTGATTTTTATGGTACACTAAGCCGACCAAACGTTTGATTTTACTTCATATCACGTGCAAATTATAATACAATCTTTCGCATTCTTTCTAATATTTTAATTTTTATGTTTCATTTTCGTTTACATAAGTTCATTAAAAAATAGAAAAACATCACATTTTTAAAAAAAATTCTATTGATAGTTGAACACTAATAAGATACCATGCATCTGTCAAAAAGTACTCGTATTTGGACAGTAACATTACAACATGGATTAAGTTACCCTCTTTTACATTTATGTCAAGATTTTGCACATTACAATAGCATTTTATAGAATTATAAATTACGATTGAAAATTTCATAGATAAACACATAGTAAGTTTAATTATTATTTATAAAAATTTTACCATATAATATACTTAGCTAAAATATACTTTAAAAAATCATAAATATATAAAATAAAAAATACTCAGTAGGTATTGATAGAATTTAATGAAGGCAAATTCAATAACAACAATCATCAAACTTTATTAAATTCCTAAGCATCACTGACTAACTTGATTGTTAATCCTACAGAGTGGTTTTAAGATAATTATGTCCATGTGTGTAATAACAATGTAATAAAAATAAATAAAGTCTGAAAATTTTAGTGAAGAAATGTAATGTAAATATCAAAACTTTCGCCTAAGGAGTGAGTACGTTTTAATGCCGCGCTCGTGTTAGTGACGTAATCTTTTCCAGTCTCCCAATGCGGTTCTGTTAATTTTGAACGCAACGTGTCGGCGTGTGCTTACTGGTTACCAGTCTTCAGGGAGGCCGGTTCTAATTCCGGAACGGGAATTTCGACTGAACTAGTTCATAATAAATTCTATGAACTCTAATGGCGAATAGCCTGTGAGTATGTAATAATTTTGTCCACGATCATGTTTTTCAGCTTGTCCTATTTGATTTACGAGTTGAAACATCTGCAGGTACTCTAATAACGCTATCTTTCTCATAGCATATGTTCGTTGGTGTGCACAAATAAGATTTATTAATATTTTAATTCTTTGCCGTCAGTGTTATCTTCAAACTTTAAATGTTAGTTGGACAACCATTATTTAGAGATGAATTTTGTTAATTAATTAAGTTACGTGATCTATATATATCGTTAAGTGGATATTTATTTTGATATTTTCACGAGTGTCAGTTTTTTGGTTGGAAAACGAATTTGAATTTAAAATTAACGGTCACATTTGGTTATCCAAACCATCAATATTCGGCGAAATTTCGCTAAGTAAATTGGGTATATTGATATCATCGGGTGTTGTCATTACTTCTGGCAGTATTCAGACCAGAATACGCATGGTAAAGTCCAGGTGTAAGGACGCGCGGGTCTTGGGCACATTTAGCAGTATTAAACTGGACACTTACTCGAGGTGCTTCTTTAAAGTTAGTGTATCTGGCATAAGTTTGATTTTCGTTAAATAATACTTTTTATGTTGATGAATAAATATGGAGCATATAGCTGTCTGAAGTTCGTTACTATGAGTCACAATACAGAGGTTATTGATTAATGCCAACAAATATTATATTGTGAGATCCTACAAAATGTCAAGCAATTCAAAGTGGTCTTTACTAAGAATGACTCTATCTGTAACAAGGTATTTTAAATCTTAGCCACAGTTGTAACACATGCTAAATGACTTTACAATTTATGGCGTAAATGGATTTCATAAAGTTTACCTATTTGTAAGCTTATATTTTTACATCCCCAGTGTTTTAGCATTTTTTGTTTGACTTTTATTTTTCTTGTGTCAAACACGTGTTTCAAGTTATTTCCAGAGTTAATTAATACAGTAAGCAATCAGCGTGGCACCGGGGCTCGTGTCTTCGATGCTCATTTTTTGAACAAGTTGCTTCCGTCAGCAGAAATCAAACACTAGACACGGATCGAATATCGTGAACTGTTGTTTATTTTTCAGTCTCGTGAAAGGTGTGTTATGAATATTATATCATTTGCATACTGTATATCATTTAAATACCGATGTATAACACATCTGCGACTTCTAAATACCTGTAATAGTATCAACAATGGTATGTTTTCATACGATTTTTTTTATCGTGTCATCGTGTAAAAATTGATAGCATTGGAATAACTTTAAACTATTTGTGTAGATATCCTATATGACCCGATAGTAGTAAACGAGCACGCTTTGTGGATTCCAATCCCACAAAGCTTGCTGAAATGCACTCATATACCAACTTGGTCAGATTTAATATTTACACACAGTTTTTATTTCAGTCGTTGGTAAGCTTTAGTGAAAGCTCATCTCTCATAAATATGTCTAGGATATAAATACTTATTTTTATATCCACATTTTCAATCATTGTTACACCGCCATTGTCACCAACGCTGATGCTCATTTCGTATTCACGGTGTAAACTTTCATAAAACAAATACAATGCGTACGTTTGTGTGTGGATACCAAAACACTATTTACTTTAAATATAATAAGCTCAATGGTCACGTTATTTTGTGGAATAAACATTTTGTGTTTTGTTTTAAGTTAATAACAAACATAGAACGCCGTATAAATGTAAAATATCAATTCCTATAATCTTGATTCACATATTCTAAATTATATATTACTAATAGTCTACACATTGAGATGATTATATTTCTTATATTATTAATATTACACGAGTGTAAAATATTGTTCGTTCTAGTTTATAAACGTTTTGGTATGATTACTATGAATGGAAAAAATACTATAGAATTAACTTCACTAAAATAGCATCGCTTGTGTCTGGCGTGCTTTCCTTGTTAATGTTATTTACAGGTTATTTGACGTAGTTTATTGATTACTACAAATATTTTAATAATGCAAGTTTTTCAATGAACGTTAAAAGCGCAAATTTCCAACGCACTGATCATTTGTATTGTTTGAATTGAAAAAAACACATCATTATACAGTGTTTTTTTATCAATAATAATACTTGGTTATCAAAGTATTTAACAGTGAATCCTCTATACAACGGACTTCGGACACAACAAACAAAATATCCGCAAATAAGTTAAAATGAAAACATCGGAAAATGACTGGCAGAAATCGTTTGAAATAATTTTTTAGGGCTTAAATCCTGATTTCTGTAAAGCAATACAGAATAATTTTGGAGAAGAAATAGTAGAAGTAAATTTTTATGGTAGTTAGATGTAAACCATTGATATTACAACATGACCATGAACATGAAAAAGCAGACATTATTACCTTGAAGATTTTTCTTAGCATTTTCGTAATTTTCGACAATTGATTATACAAGAACAGCATACTTCGAAAGTGCAAACGAAACTTGACTCTTCTCCTGAATCTAATAATAATAATAATGATATAATGAAATGCATTCAAAAAACCAATTTTTATATAACGGACTTTCGGCTTTAACGAACACCCCTTCATCCGCATTAGTCCATTATATCGAGGTTCTACCACACGTAATTCATTTCACGGTATGTGGATATTACTCTGTCTTCAGAACAAGGTAATCCCGGTGTAAATGTGTGTATGGAATAAAAAATGATTTTAACCGCACATGACAATCGAAAGATGTTTTGATTACCTGCATATCATCGTTTAGTTGAAATTGAACCAATTCATTTATTCAGCTGTTGTATGGGTACGGTTGATAGGTTTATTAAATGTGCAATCATTTCGAGTTAAACCCAATTCTCTTCCGCGTATTCCATTATTGCAATTGTTGACATCTCGTTTATTTAATAGTTATTAATATAATGTTTTCGAGAACCGTTTCTACCGTCCAACCGTTAAATGAGCACACCCTAAAAATTCTTGGAACACTATTTGTATACTAAGTACCCATCCTTTTGATATAAGCTCCGTAGCACTAGTATACAGTACGCTCATAGAAATTGGTCATTGTGTGTTGCTTAGTGTGTATGTGCATAAAGAGATCCAAGTAAGAAGGTTTCTCGAAAAGGGATGGAAGAATCTTTTTTATCAAACCTTTGGCTGCTACAATGACTTACATAAACTTAGCTAAAAAAAACTCTACGGCTTATTAATATTATTTCATTGTAAACATATTACGTGTCTTATTAATTTAATTCCTTATTATCATCAACAACATGGCTCGATAGACCTCGCAAAAATTACTATATGCGATACCTGAAGAAAATTTAAGCCAAAGTTGTACTCTTACAAGGCACATGGTCTGACAAAATACTACGTCGCATCTTCCCTTTCAACTGAATCTGATGTAAAGCTGGATGCCACATTTATCCTTCTCCAAATACCAACAAACTAGTATCTACTGTAAACACCTGTCCCTAAAACTCGTATGATCACCGTAGTTCTCTATTAAAAGATGTAATATCTACAATTAAAAAATACACATTTGAAGTTCTTTAACCAAGTCTCACTTCGTATCTTCTATTTGGAGATAATAAAGATCTGGATATTCCGTTCTACTATCTTATTGTTCTGGATAAATGCATATAAATTAACCGTCAGTCACTGCGTGCATATTTTCCTAAAACTTTTCTTAATTAAATGCCATGAAGTAATTTCTACAATTAAAAAACACGATCTTTTGAGAAAAGGTTAACTGATCAGACCAGATTTCTTTCTTAGCCATGTTTGTCGGGTTTACTATGCCGCTTAAATATTAAGCCATTTCCACGACTTAACGTAAGTAGGTAAAGCAACCAAAATATTAGTGCTAATTTTTCTAATCTTAATGCTTTTATTCGCGTTTGCCTTGGTATAATTTTGAAATTGCGTTCAAATTATCTCTACGGTTAACCTGCGCCACGACAATCTTTTTGTCTTTGGGTTATCTTTCGATCTCTTCGTTCCAAGCAGTGATTCTCTTATCGCACAATTGGCCAAAAAATTCGTAAAGATATGCACATTATGTTTACTATTTTCCCCGTGTAAAAACGGTACAGTTTTATATCGTGCCTTCAATTATCTATTGTGTTTGAGTAATGTACGTCTAATTTGGTGCGTCTCCTCTACGCCTGAAGGTGACACAGCAGTTAATTTCCCTCAGTTAGAAGCGGACTCAGGAATAGATTCTTGTTATTTATATCGTTATTCCAACATACACGTGTGTGATTCATCAGCAGTTTCAAGTCACATTCGAATCAATCACGGAAATTGGTTTCATACCAAAGCCACTCATTTAACTTACTCTGTATACTATTAACTTCATATTGAATACTTTCAGTAAAAAAACCATTCAACTATCATGCTGCTACAAGTATTAAGCATTCAATACCGAAGTTGAATGAAGATGCCAAAATGCAAACCCCAGATGACGAATAATTAACATCTACCTCAATTCCACATATCGCTCATTGAACGCAATAACGTCGTAACCCAAAAATATATATTTATTATTTACATTTCACTGCGCAATTGTGATTTTTAATTATGCATAATAAATTTAATATCAGATTTTTCTGAAAAATGTTAAATTTAAGCTGTGCCGTTTTTAGATTTTATGAGCGATAAATTAGCATAGTATGACAATATTCAGATACAAGTTTTGATTGACTTGCGCTATAATATCATATACTCGTAATATTACCTAACGCCTTGTATTTAATAGTAAAAATATTATTTACAATGTCTGCTCTGAAAGTGAACCATATGGATATACACAGTGTGAAGATGTCCGCTCCTAAAGTAGGCTATATGGGCTTTCGTTTTGTTAAGATATGCATGCGTTGACGAGTAAATTTTCACGAGAATTTCTAGTCAGCCATTTGCTCAATCTGATGGGTATCCAATTCTGTATTTTATTATTTCAAATCCAGCAAACTTAGAAATCGAACTCGTAATTTTCGTTTCCGAAGCTCGCACGTTAACTTCTTGGATAGAGTGAAGACGTACACGTTTAAAAATTACTTAGGCGATATATCTATACCTTTATTTATATGCTAAACCTTTCGCTTGAGCCATGTCGTATTACTTACAAATCTATTTTATCCTGATGTTTATAGCATATGAAATTTATACTATCCTTAATTTATTCTGGCAGGATATGTTTATTGCATATGACGGTTCATTTGTACAGCTGGTTTCGTTCAGCTACATAAGAAATCTACCACTTATTCCTCTGTCGTTGCGAGTGTCATATGGACTTAACTTGAACGATAAAAACAAACAAGCACAAACTGTTGCACATACTACTACTGTATTGCTCTTTGGTGGTCCATCATGTAACGTTCCTAATTGTATAGCATCACGAATTTGTATTTTGAACGGTCTACCTATAATGTTCGGTGTTAGCTGAGTGACTGATGTTATTTAGATGTACTTTAAATATTATATGAGGCAATATGTTTACGTTTATAACTATTGATCCGTACATTTGAGTAGCCATATACATACCACGAAGTACTTTACTTAACTCACGACGTTTTTGTAAGTTACACGTGTTTAGGTATTAATTTAACTGACTCGTTGCTGACATCGCGTTTGTTAAGGTTATACAAAAATCTACGTACTACAAAGTATGTAGTGCATTGTTTCGTCGATTATTTACCCCATAGATTAACAGCACACTGTCGATCTTCAATTAGAAATTAATAAATAGATTTGTGCTTCAAATTTAGCGTATTTACAATACAAAAATTGGTCTGGAATTAAAAAACAGTTAAAGTATGTAATAGTTTATATTAACAATAATTTGTTTATTAATGTTTCAATCCCGATGCTTTCCAAGTAAAATTATTTTAATTACATTGGCTCTTGATGTGGAGCATAGATATTCATTGTATACAGCTGTGTTTTGTCAGATATGTTTTACGAAAAAAAATTGTTCATTTAATCTATTGCTTATCAAAATCGAAATAATATATGCAAGTAAATATGTTGTTATTTTAGTTATATAAAGCTCTTGTACACTATTGTGTGTTGACATTGAACTTTATTTGGAACTATCATTTTTACTTCATATAAAAATTATTTTATTTTTATTTGTTGTAAACGATTTCACATGAATTCTTCTGCATGTTTTTAATATTTAGTTCGAATTATTTTGAGTTGCAGATTATGATAATGGGTATATTTTGAATGTCGTTATTTACATAGTTGTATGTCGATAATAAATTAAAGAAATGTCAACTGCTTTTTTGGACATTTCTCTTTTAGACACTGGCTAATCCAGTTTAATTTGATTAAATCGTTAAGTCTACGAATATCTTCTATTAATATGCTGCCGAATCTAAGCACTGATATATACCGATTACTTTATTGGTAGTACAACTACCACGTATTAAATCTGTCCACTTTCTCAATCTCCTTCAAAACAACATCAAAGTCTAAATGTCAATAATGAATATTGTTCAACACATTGGATAGGAGGTTCCGATATTACACGGTAATAATATAAGGACTTATTTAATTTAATTTGAGAGATTGTTGTGTTTATAAAGATTGGTCAGGATTTCAGGCCACTGCATATATCCTGTATTTAAACATATATTCTTGCATAACTACTTATACATAAGTGTGGAATTTAATGGTGTGTACACTTATCTATTTAACCACCGATTCGGTAATTGTTTTATATTATTGTAAGTTAAAAGTAAATCTGAAGAGTAAAAATGATTTAGATAATTGCATTGAGTATACAATTGTTATATTGTATTCATACTTGTATACAATAGGAAATAAGGAGTCATGATGGATTGAAAGAAATTTACGTATAAAACAATTAAGCATCAATGTTAGAATTAATGGTCTAAGCAAATGGATTTAGAGCGGCAAAGATTATTGAAGGATACGAAATCTCACCATCCACCCGCCCCATCCTTACACCTAGCCCTAATCGCGAGTATCAAATATATCTGATATCTAGAAGCGGTCTACTAAAAAAGAAATTTAAAACACTTATTAAATTATGCAATATGTCAAGATATCAATCACGCTCGTCATATGACTTTGCAAACGTTTATATACGCCCTTGCGGCAACCATGTCGGATAGCCCGGTAGGTTGAACAGCTAGCTTCTTTTCGTCTATTACGATACATCATGACATATTAGAATTATTTTTAAGTATTTTTTATCTCCAAAATTTCTTGATAGAACAGTTTGGACACACAAGGGAACACAAACTGTTCTATCAAGAAATTTTGGAGATCAATCGAGCAATCGAAACTCCCATTATTGAATGATCAGCTAATGTTCCCCAATAGTCCATAGCTATATCCAATAACT
>JAGVSQ010009140.1:0-13840 GCA_022683975.1 Rhyacophila evoluta | reverse complement strand
ACAAAAAGGGACCCGGGCAACGCCGGGTACTGATCAGCTAGTAATAAATAAAATTTTAGCATTAAATTACGACGCCAAGAAATCGGAATGTATTTTACCAAATGTAGTGCAATTCGTGAGTAGAGTGCACGTAATGGATTTGGAGCGTCAGCTGAGCTGTCACTTGACAATACGCGTACGCACTGTCTGAATAAAATCGACAGTAGAAAGTGCTCCCGGCACCCCAAATCGTAGCACAATTATTTATTTGCACGGAAGACGAATACGCAAGCATGATACTGAAGCACACCTTTAAATTTATCGCATTTAAGATTCCAATAAGTTCCGGTTTCTCACTATCAAAAAGCACGAATATTATTATGAATAACTAGAGATAAATCAAGAACCTAATACAATTGAAACGATGTCGCAGATATTATAGCACCGATGTGAATCAATATTTACACATTCTTTTGTACGTACGAGTTTAAAAAGATATATGGTATGAAATGATCGTATTGTATAACTAAGAAAGCTCACAGCTTATTATAAATATATTCTAAAAGTTGTAAAGTTCTCACTATAGATTAGGCTTTCCTCACATAACTTCGGTTAACAGAAATAGACTTCTTGCGTGAATTCCTTTTCAACTATTATTTGCTATAACAAATCTGCAATTATAAGTAATAAAAAATAATACAATACATTCATCTCATTTTTGTGAGTCAACGACAAATATTAACATCAATTCGTTCATCTGAATAGAGTAAAGTGGACCAAATACAAAGCCTCAGGGTATAGAAAAACATACAATGAATTATTCTATTAGGTGCATTATTAAAGTTTAATAAACTATTAACACGTTTATTTCGCACAGACAAAATTATTTATCTTGATTTGTTTGCTGCTCATATTTCAAACTAGATGACCAAAAATACTTTGGGTGTTTATCAACCAAGTTGTTTTGTGTTACATGTATTTATTGAAGCATATAAGATAGTCAAAAAAAAATATTTATAGCACTATAATTTTTGCTAAGGCAACGTATAATATATACATATTGAAAAGTAAGAATTCTTACTTTCAAATATATTCTAAGCAAGCTTTCAAAAAATTCTTTCTAGGACTTCAGCTTCATGTTCGTTACTTCACCGTATACATGGTGGCATATAAATTTCATTCAAAGTATTAATTATTTATTAATAAATATCAAAAAAACTAGCTACGATGTTAAAATTTAATATTGTATACATGGACATGTATCGATAAGAAATAACATGAATAATATTTTTTAAATCAATTAATTTTACAATGAGACGGACAACCCATATGTTAAATACGCAGTGAAAAATGTGCTACTGTATAATTATGAGTGTAATGACATAATATGGCATTGACAGGGTTGCCAAAACATACATAATATATTCCAGCGTGTGTACATGCAAATCACGTACGGGTATCGACATTTACTGAGATTAATCTGACATTACGCCTACAATTTTTTCATTCATCACGATTTCGAAACCTCAACTACTTACAGTATGTCATTGACAATTAAGGAATATAAGTTAAAAAGATATTTTAATCATGTCAACTTAAAAGTGCACCATTTGTGAAATCTTCAATATGAAAAAATAGATTGCTTTAACACGAAAATTTTACAATAAATCGACCAACGCGTTAACTACCCAATTGTAGATAATTGAATAATTTAAAAAATCTGTGGCGCCATGATATTTAAACCTACGATTGTTTTATTGAAACACACGATTTAAGCAAACAAACACCGGTGCGGCATGCATATTACCAATGACATAATATTTTAACTTTTATTTATTTGTCATTCTAAAAAATATTAATAAAAATTTATGTAATATACTTTTAATTAAAAATAAGCTTTTTAGGCAGCTATATGACTTTAATGAGTACTGTAGTGTAATATTATTATTAAAAAAATGATTATGTTAGTTAATAAAATAAGCTGTGTGAGTCCCTGGTTTCAAACCTTGTATAAAAAGTAAGGCGTCTAGTGGCTGGCGAAGAAAGTGAGATGATACGTGACGATCAAAGTCACAAACTAAACCAGACTGCGAATAACTGACTTGATTTGGCATTAAACACATTTAAAATACGTAATTTGTTTAAAACATGTTATCAGATCCCAACCAAACTAATGAAAAAAATATTTGCATTGCTAATTCTGTCAGTAATTAATTTATATTACTGACTGACGATAAATAATTCATGAAAAAAATTAACGAGTAACTATTTGAATTCTTTAAACTTTTATATAGATCATTGTAATTCATACAAGCATACGGCATATTAAGGATGTATGTATCCTATAAATGATGACATATACATCCCGTTTATCGATTCATAATTTCACAGGAGAAATGCGTGGAAAGACGTGAAAATTCACTAATAAACAAAGTTTTATAAATTAATTAAAGCTTTTTTTAAATCTACTAAATAACCAAAAATAAGTATTTGGATCCAGAACACGGACCAAACATGACAAGCAAATAAATAAGGCTCACAACCAATTGAAAGTCCTACATGTACCACGGATATCTTCAAAGATCCTGAATCCTAACTGTCTATTGTGTCCGATGGGATTTTAGCGTTCTGTAAGATCATCGGATACAATTCACAAAACATATTCAACGAACATTCAATATATTAAGAACGCTAGCAAAATCTGGAAGGATGCGAAACGACTGACAGGTGACAGAGAATCTTGGAGACGTCACCCGGTAGTCATAGGCTCCGCATAGGAAACGGATATGGCAGTGAAAAGAAAATATGAAGTTTGCAAGACACTTAATTTATGAAACCATTTGATAAAAAAATAATCAATTACAATAAATAGTGTCGTAGGCAATAAAGAAGCAATAAAGTATCAATTTCCGGTATGCTGGGTAATAAAGCTTCTTATAAGTGAAGACAATTTATGTAATCATCTGGGTTTGGTATCGAATAAACGTAATTTTATATGACGAAATTTTGATTGCAGGTAACACACTGCAAATGAATATTAATGAGATTATGAATCATGAGTTTATCAATGACGTCTTATTAAACAATATTCTTTCTTGCATTGGTATAAGTATAATATAACAAATGATTTATGTATACACTTCTCAATAGCTTAATATGTGACATTTCTACTAACATTAATATAATCATAAATATTATATTATTTATTATATATATTTAATATATTTTAATATTATATGATTCCAGCATAGTGTGTTGGCACAAAATAACTTCCTGATGATTCAATACAAATTAAATGTATGGATTTACTAACACCGATGTATTTTTTTTTTTACAATTTCTATTCCGAATGTGGAGCATTTGGATCTAGGCAATATAATTTTCATCCAGCTATTTTTTTATAAGAATTAGTTGCTAGCTAATCACTCAGCCAACAACCACGCTCTGCATTAATATTTTACACATTGATAAAACAGGAAAAATAACTATTACAATATTGAATTATTAAATTTGTAGAAAACAATAAATTGATGTCTCTCGCGCCTCACAATCCTGGAAACGCGGGTTTGATTCCGAAATCTGTCAGATTTTTAAAAATTCTAAACTATTATCGGGTTGAACAATGACCATCTGACCATCAATTCTAGTGAAAAAATAATCTGTCAAAACATGTCTTCACATTGCGGAAATCCATGTAACACACTTTTATGGTTCACATTCGGAGTGAACATAGGAGTCTTATACTAAAGATTTACACTAAACAAAACTAAATGTAATATAATTTCATAGATTTACTATAATATCGATAAGACATTGCTTAATAATTTACAAATTTTATAACACCATCGTCGTTTTAGTGGTCATTTTGGTAATTACGAGAGTTACAGTACAGGAAATTGCACGATCCAATCCCATGGATTCTCGATGAACATACTGGTTGCCATCAATTGATCCTCATGAAAAACAACCTGTTAAGATAAGTCTTCATATTACTGAGATTCATTAACTCGACTTTTGTAGCGGACACAAAGAAATAACCATTATAGTATTGGTATTTCAAAATATCTGGATTTTTACCAAACGTAGGTTTCCTACACTATTTTTATGTTGTGCGTACACTGTATATAATATATGCAGATAAAAAATATAAAGCCTGTTATAATATATATTCACGAAACTAAAACATCATTTATGTAAAAACAAATAAATGAAATAATAAACATAATGTGTTAAACTTAATAGATATGTGATTATAATGGTTGATAGTAAAATCATTACGAACAAGAAGACTACAAATTATAGTATGAGACAGTACTGCATTATGGTAATCATAAATCACCTTAATGGCATAATTGAGGCATTGTTTTGCATGCTTAAAGCGGCGCCTACATATGAAAATTCAAACTTAATTGATTTTCCAGTCTGTAATGATCGACTAGGCCGGTTCGAATATTCGCTAGAGTGCACGCAATAAATTACACCTCAATCTACAACCATGTCCACGAGTCTGAACAATAATGTTTTATATATTTGTCTAAAGATTTCGTGTAACGCAAAAATAAACTGATTTTCAAATCTAAATATATCAGATAATAGGCGAGCAGAAGTTTTCTACGGAATTATTACATAAATCAAATAATCTATTACATTAAAAAGACGACTGTGGAATACTGTATTTCTACAATATATCCTAAATAAATGCGTCAATTTGCACAAATATAAAGAATTTTGAAACAGTTTCGGATATTTTCGATATAATATAAATGCGTGAAAAAAATAATTGCCTAGTCAAGCACAATCGTCTGCTATCGTCTGAAGCAAAGTTGAAGATTTTAAATGGGGCAGCTATTTTTTAATCTCAAAAACTTTTAATATTAAGGAATACCTACGGAGTTATGTTTTTCTACAAAAACGCATTTTCATAAAATTAACGTAAAAACAGAGTGATTTTATACGATATTTTATTGTAATATATTTTTGGTGTTCTATAAATAAATATAAATAGAAATATTCATATTTTTTCGTGAACTTTCAAAAATCTTTCTTTTGATAATATTAACTGTATTGTAAACGAATTATTGAAATCCATCTTTGAGAATTACAACAAAAATATTCCTGAAATATAGATTAAATTATAAAAGCTAAATATTGAACTTTTCACAGAGCAAACCACTAATTTATTGAAATATCTTACTTTTATTCAGAGCATGCATCTTTTAGCTATTATAAGTTACTTTTTTTCGCCGCGTAATGTATAATTATTAATTTCTTCTATAAGGAGCCATCGACAAAGGGGGTCTACTTTGGGAACATATGATTTAAATGAACGTGAATTAAAGTCAACAAAATAATTCAAATAAATGTATTTTTATACGTTTAGCTACGTCCAAGCAGTTCACTTTTGGTAATATCTTAAAGAAGACTAAAAATCTTTTTTATAAGAAAGAGATACTCCACTTTATCGAAAATAGGTTAACGATCGTATACATCGAGAATATTAAAATCATTTTTGTAGCTTAAAATCAATAAATCGCATATGTTGAATATCTACATGTTTAATCCTATAAGACAAATAAAAATAATTTATAAATAAGCTTCGTATTTACTTCATAGATTTTTTAAAGGGCTCAATATTTTTATCAAAGTATTGTTATAATTCATCATAAATTAGTTGGTTTTCGATAGTCACAAAGCAATAAGTTTAAAAAATACTTATTGGGTTTGAAATATAGGCTTAAGGCGTGGACTCAATGTCGTAGAATTTGTAGGAATATTTCTTATAGAAATAACGTTTTTGTCTTAATTAAATTCGCTGTTTATTAAAATAACTATAGAAAAGTAGTCCCCCATAACATGTTCCACATAATATACTCGTAACTACCGCCCGAGGGCTGTCACAATATTGTTAGGAAAAAATATGAATCGAGCTAAAAGTGACCGGCACCATTCGGGGAGGTTGGGTTATTTATTAGGTTTGTTATATCGATCGAAGACAAAATGCAATCACAGGGCGAACCGGTCGCGGATTTGTATTTTTACATACGCAAAAACGCGCACATGATAGAGCAGTGACGTTAAATGTATTAAAACACGTTAGGATACATGTATTCAAACAATACTTAAAACAACTTTTTGTAGCTGGCAGAATTGAATTTACAATTTATTGATGTAACAATAAAAGCACAAAACATAATTACGCAACGATTTAATACATATAAAGCATCACCAAAACAAACGATGGGACACATACCATTTTGAAAGAAGCGTTGAAACATATTTATCATATTATTTCTATTAATATTATGAATAATGAAATAAAATACGAATGTCTTCAATTTATACTGCACAATAATTAAATCAGCCTGAATGAATATAGGTACGAAATCGAAGTTGCAACAATTTATTTGTCTTGCGTTTTATTTGTGTTTATTTAAAGTAAACAAATTTATTTTCGGGCTTTTGTCGGACGTAGATTTCTCGCAGACGTCAGCGTATCAACAAAAGAAAAGATCTCAACGTTTTAGTCATTGTATTAGTACATTTTGAAGACTCCCGTAAGACGTTACAATTTAAATTAACGAACGATTGATAGCTCACAAGTTAAGAGGCAATTTCGTTTTGAATTATTATAACTTGAATTTTTATCTTTTATTTGTCAACTATTTCTTTACAAATACTTTATTTTAGTTTATTACCGCAGCAAACGTAGGCACACTGCAAGGAATGATTCATTTAAATAATATGTCTTAAAATGCATGCACGTGAGTATACATGTATCCTCTTTTCAATTTTACATGATTCGTATTAGAATTTACTTCATAAAATTGCTTTACAAAAGAGTTATTATTACTGTCCATATATAGTGAGGCATGTCAATACTTTTAACACCAATTATCAAAACTATCAATATATAGAATTGTACTTTTATATAACAATTACTCAATATTTTAATAATTGTTTTTTCATTCATTCCAATTAAGGAAATAATTAATTTATTTTGATATCGCATAAGTTAGACGCGTCACTGTATTTAAAAAATTACTTAATTGCAACAAAAAGTGCATAACATTGAATATATAGACACTAATAAAATGCAGTGGGCTAATACGTGCATTTTACGACGCCACGGTTATCGTATGAGTATAATATTATTATAAAATAAAGTGCATGTGTGCCGCCAGCAAGGGTGTGGTCCATTCTATTGCATATGAGAATTGCATTTGAATATAGTCAAATGCATACAAAAAGCACATCGCTTTATATAAAATTCTTAATTGAATGTGCTTAGAACATATAATTGATAGATAATCAATATTATCGGCTAATGCAATTTTTTGCAAACATCCTTAGCCTCTTAGTAAATATTACAGTTGAAATTCTAACAAATATCATAAATTGTTATGAATTATCAATGTCTTTATTTCATTATACACACTAATAACAAAGACTTCATAGATTACTAAAAGTTTTACAACGTGGAGAAGTATAGTAATCAATGATATTTTAAGAGCATTGTGTGTGTACTATATATACATTGGTGAATGCAAAATGATTTAAGAGTACAATATATCATAGCATAAATTGAAGTAAGAATTAAAAAAAGTATTAGAATTTCGGATCAACTCGTGTGAACGTGACAAAACAAATATTTTTCTTTTAGCTGTTTAAGAGATTTAAAGCTTAATTAATTTTTTGAAAAAGATTGCCAGGTAGAGCACCTTTTTCTTGCAGCTTCTCAATGCAGTGAAAGGCATCTCGACAGGTCGGTGTGCAGTGCGAACTGTCGCACATTTTGAACTTGTGTCTTTATCTCAATAATAGATCTCCTACTTTGGGCCCACCGAGGCAACAACGTGCGAGGGGTTAGCTGACGCAATCGTCTAGCACTCATGTCACAAATCACGTAGAATCAATATGGGCACGAGAGTAAAAGGACTTTTGGGTCTAACCCTTTCCTCGCTACAATATTTTTCCGATCATCAATTTTACAACGTCTCATTTGAAAGCAGTCAAGGGAAAATAATCTAAACTTTTAAATAATATTACGATGTCTAAAAATAATAAAGTACACGTTGAATAAGGTACCAGAGCACTGAAAATACTAAATGAATCGTGCATAAGTACAAACTGTCGCTATTCCATTGCACCCGTACAGAGTCTAAGAAAAAATAAAGTACATATGGGCATCACAAGACAGCGCCTGAGCCTTTTATATTGCTCAAAAATCTGACACTGAATTTAACTAAACTTGATAGAAAATTTTGATTGAAACAAATTGAATATTTTATAAGAACTTTTTATATTTAAATACAATAATAAGACACTTGCATACAGAGGGAGTCAATTGTGGGGGGAAATGTTCATTCAATTTTATGTAGTCTTGTCATTTTGCTTGCCAAATAATATATAGAACTATTTAAAGCTGTTGTCGTATAAACATACATGCCAGTAGAAAAGAAAGGGATTAATAGAATAAGTGGACATTGTCAATAATGCAGGCGTTGCTCTTGGTACCATGAAAACATAAGCTACATGAATTTTAATATTTCAAGCACAGTAAGTACTACTGGTCAAAAAATGGTAAAATGTATAATGGAATTCATCAATATCAGTTTGGCCCCCTTCAAACTAGTCAGATACAATACAATTGTGTCAGCTAATAACTAATTAACATAAACAGTAAAAAAAAATCACTACATTTCAACAATCTCGAAGGGGTAAAAACAAAAATATTTAATTTATCATAAACCTATAAGTTCCAAATATAAAACAATTAACTAATATTATCAACACACGGTGTATTGTCAGTTCTTTTAAACTCAAATGTATTTGAAATTAGTAAACTTCTCTGTAGATCGATATTTCCGAGAAGACATTCGTCCTTAATATCTTAATATCTTTCTGGCTGATCACGCACCAACAACAGCATCGTGTTGTGAATATGCCAGTGAATCTTTTAACTTAATGTGATTGTGATACAGAAAAAATCTCATTTTAAATTTACTCATTGGGAGTTTATTCAGGACAATCTTATTTAACTGATTTTTTTTTTCAATTTTCATATTATAAACACACATTACCTTCTATATATTCATAAAAATTCCAAGCATTTCACAGAGGCAATAACTCATCTAATCGGCCATGGTAGACGAAAATTGATAAAAAGAAAACATAACATTAATTTTAAAATAATTTAATTCAGAATATTAAATGATTTTCGTATAACATTTAAGCTTAACCACAACCTGACAAGATATATAAGTAGGCTTACAGCTCACACAATGATCATATACAGTTTGCAATATTAGATAATTGGTGGGGTCGTATATTTGACATGCGTTGTCGCGTGGTCGCGGGGTGCTGGCCGCGCCCGACCGCCCCAGGGCTTCGAACCCCGGCACGTTTAGTATATAAGCGCCTGCTCCATCTTACAGAGCACTGACAACATCTGAGCGGACAATACAACACATACAATCACATACGAGACATGGCTTTCAAAGTAAGTAATATTTGAAAAATAAATTTGAGTATTATAACAACAATGCTTTCTTAATTTATATTGTTAAGAAAATAAACATTCCTATAAAGTCTACCGAAATTAAAATTTAAAATATATTGTTACCCAATTTTCAAAGTCATTTAATGTAACAACATATTTTTTTTCTTGTTTAAAGACATTTCGTATTTGAATTCATATATTAATAAGCAGCCAGCATTTTTTGAACTATGTTTACTCCAAAATTGGAGCACGTGAGTCTTTACAGTCTAAAAGCTTATCTTAAAAATAGATTTTCTCGAGGATTGGTTGTCAGCCAATTGTTTAACTCAAAATTATTCCCTTTTAGTCAACTTTTTCCTGTTAATATTAATGTCGCCATCAAAAAAGTGATATAACCCCTCAAGGATTTCGGTTAATTCTTGTCCAGAACTAACGATATACGTTGATTAAGTGATCTTTTTTAGAATCATTTTAAATATTTATATAAAAAGGAAAACTTTATGCGCACTTGTGATTACAATTAGAAACATTCAAACGAATACTAATCAAATAAATATGTATACATAGGTAGTAATCTTGTTGGCGGCGATTTCGTGCGCACGCGCCGGTCTGATCGGAGCTCCAGCCGTGGTGGCTCCTGGACCAGCGTACGGCGGATATGGACTCCACGGAGCATACGGATACCCAGCATACGCACCGGCTGTTGCTAAAGTAGCAGTTGGTCCAGCCATCGCCAAAGTAGCAGTCGCTGATGACTACGATCCAAACCCACAATACAGCTACTCATATGACATTCAGGTAAATAATTAATTTTATTCATTAATTTTTTAAATGCCTTTGAAGCTATTCCGTTTGAATATCTAGCTGCAAACTTATTTTAATTTTAATTTTAGGATATTATACAATATAGTCATACAGTGCTCAATCTCTTATACATATAAGATTGCAATCCTAAGCAATAAAATCCTGACTCCTATATTACAACGTTTTTAATATTTCGTAACATGAAAACTATTGAATGGTCCCAGGATGCTATTACTGGAGATTCAAAGGGCCAACAAGAGACACGCAGCGGAGATGTCGTCCAAGGATCTTACACCCTTATCGAACCTGACGGCACACGCAGGACCGTCGAGTACAACGCCGACCCCGTCAACGGATTCAACGCGGTAGTCCATCGTGAACCAGCTGTCGTTGCCAAAGCTGTAGTACCAGCCGTCGGTGTCGCTAAGGCTGTTTACCCGGGACATCTGGGACTGGCCAGGCCGTACCCAGTTGCTGCAGCCGGATACCCTCTGGGAGGACACTACCTTGGCTAAGCGGATAATTTACTAATCCACCTCTTCATCTTTGATCTTTTCGATAGTTCCAAGTCTTTTCACAACTACAATACTCTTATCAGTATATCATAAAACCTTCGAACTTTGAGCTCTGACCATACTTTATTTATTTCAAACATTTTTTTTTATTTCTTCTTTTGAGATTGAGATCTGAAAAGATTAAGATTTTTTCTATTACGCTTTCAATGAACAAGATTTTGTATTATTTTTTTTATTGTGAAAAAAAATCACTCAATATGAAAGTAATTTCTTTTAATTGAAATGCACTTCATTGACGGACTTCAATAAATGTAATTTAGCTGACTTAATCGAGTAAATATTTTATGTTTTTGTTGTTTGTTTACGTGGTCGAAAAGTTTTATTTCTTTATGAAGTATCGTCACATTTTTTTTATATTATTTTAAATTACGCGTTTGCTCATTTTTTTTACAAATAAAAGCTTTAAGTTTGAATGTAATGAATTCGATATCAATAGGATGAGAAATAATAATTCTCGGAAAGTATGTAGTCAGGTGTTTTCTAAATCTACATTCACAGTATTTATTCGATTTGAAAATATTCGACGATGTACAAGTACAACCTATTGATACCAGAATAATTACTGTAAAACGATTAAGTGTTTATTCAAGAAAATATTTCACGGGTTGTCGAAAAAGATCTTAGATAAAGGCTGACACAATCTCGCGCCTGACATGTAAATCACCCACCCGTCCACTCCTGAAGGACACTTCAACTCGACTTAGCATCCGATCCACCAACAACGACTTGACAACGTAACATTTTCCAATATGGACGTTTACATATGCATCATCATCCTAGTTTATAAGTATGCCTCTCGTATGTTTAGTATGTATTGTTACAACCGCGTGTACAAATAAAATACTTTTTTATAATGCAACGTTCAAAGTAAATGAATTGTTTCATTGAATTATACAACCTTTTACATATGAAAACATATAAACCTTTATACAACAACTGCTTAATGTATAAATACATCAAGTCTGAGCCATGAACAACGCAAAAAATGTCAGAAAACAACAAAATACTATACCGCAAAAAAAGACATCATACGATACTACCTAGTGTAATTATATTTTATACAAATTTAAAAAGGGGGTTTACTTTTTATTAAAATTGGCATGATTAAAAGTAGATCAACAAAGTTTCTTTCTCAAAATTTTCAAATTCAAATATTTTTGACGATTTTAATTTAACTAAATAAAAATGAAAATAATGTTTTATTCATATATTGCTTATACTCAGATTCACACTACGAATGACATAGTATAGTAGTTAATATTACAAAAATATGGAAGCTTCAATAGTACAAGTTACTTGCAAATAAAACAGAAGTATGGAGTACTGATGTTCCGTCTTTAAATACACTGAAGACTAAGGAGTCTCAATATAAGAAATCACTATGTTAAATATACAAGGCAAACAACTCATCAAGACGAATTCGTCCGTGATCTGGTTACTTAACTATATTACAACTGTTATGTTTTGAGATCGTCCCTTTCTAATATTCAATACCGACTGACGTAAAGACTTCTTTATCATTAAGATTTTTTTACGAATTACACAATAATTGATTACAGAAAATGTAAATGATGAAAAGAAATAGTCAATAAATCATATTAAATTTGCATTATTTCTATTATATTCCGATAAAATCAGAAAGATACATTTGCGCTTAGACTGAGTTATAAAACGTAATGAAAAAATGAAGCTATATACGAAGAAGAATTACCAAAGAAATACCAAAAAGAATTAGAGTTTATAGTAAAAACTAAAACGAAGAATATAGAACAAACATATGTAATAATATCGACTATGGAAAGGAAAAAGAACATAACTCTCAGTTTTTCAAAATAGCTTTTATTTGATAGTCAGGATTAATACAATTTAATATACGTTCTATCAAAAGGGTATACACTGAAAATGCCAAATTAGTGTTTAATTTCCAACTGATCAATTTTATTGGTTTATCTTAAACAACTTATTAAATTAATATTATATTGAGTAAATAAGACACCAGTTTAAGTGTTCGTAGACTTCAAGATTGTGTCTATGTAATGTTTTGGCTTTGGCTCAAAATCGTTTAATAAATGTTTTGGTGCCTCCTTTAAAAAATGTTATGTATGGGCTACATCCTTGTTCTTATCTACAGTCGATATACAATAATTAATACAATTTTTGTGTTACATATTAAACCATTTCAATTTGATTAGAACCCTAATGAGTAAATTGAACTTAAATAAATTAGAACTAATATATCAACTAATAACTTTAATATCGTAATAACTGATAAGGACTTACGAATAAAAACGAGATGTTTTCTAATATATCGCTGATATATGGATGTCTATTTTACTTGTATCCTTCAAGATGTGCGTAAAGTTTTCCACAAAACACGCGCAAACGCGATGTGACTATCGATGTAAGTTTTAGCTGCACTTTTGGTTTTTGCATTCTCGGGATGCGCCACAGCCTCCGGTCCGCGATCCATTATTACTGAAGCTTCTTCTCGCCGATGCAGCCTTCTTATAAAATATTAATGATACTAATACATTCATCGAGCATCCGCGAGGACGTAAAAAGTTAAACGTGATATATATGAGAACAACTCGTTTGTACGAAGATAGGTTTCATAATATTGTGTGGCAAGAAAAAAAATCATCAATTAAACATACAAACATTATTAAATAGAATCTTTAAAATATTACTTCGACTAAATCATGCAGAATGTTTAAAAGCAAACCTTATTTGACCGTAATTTAACTTCGCATTGATAAAAATCAAAAACGTTATATGTTTTAAAAAAATACATTTTTCGGTTCCATGAAAACTGTACACATGACAAGTGCTCACATGAAATCTGCGCCCACATTTCATGTGAGCACTTGTCATGTGTGCAGTTGTCTGGTTACCCATTTTTCATATATCATCAGCGTGGTTTTTTTTAAATAAATCTAATATATAAAAGTAAAAATATGTATGTTCGTTCGTTCGTTTGTCCACA
>JAGVSQ010009138.1:0-10558 GCA_022683975.1 Rhyacophila evoluta | reverse complement strand
CTTTTTTGTCTCTCCTGTAAAATTTGGTCAACGCAAGATACGTGTTCCTGCAACATCGGCGATGACATATTTTAAATACCGCACAACACATACAAGAATCTCTGTCGCCAATCAATATCGACATATTTTTCCAAGTTTTTTCAGCATTCCTTAATTTCGATTAATATAAAACATATATGTATAGTATTTAGCTACTTTTCAGGATTCTAAAATTTAGTTATCTTAAATAAAAGACAGATGAATTTGATATTTTTTTCGGGCATCCGCAGTATACATACACTACAGTATACAATCACCAAGGTCATACAGCTTGGACTACACCTTGACTTCTTCAATACTATAATTTCAATCTATTCAAAATCTAAAGATTTCATCAATGATAGTAATCGTAAATTTATTTAAACGATGCCATAATATAAGAACTATTCTTACAATTTATTCTACCCTACATATGTTGGTTGAAATACTTACGTGAAAATAACCAAACGATTTAATGAACTATTCATAGAAATGGTCTGTAAAATAGCTTAAAGCATCTTATTTAATATCATACTGAAGTCATATTCAATTATGTATATATTTACTAAAAAATATTCCACATAATTAATCATAAAACTTCGGAAAAAACGTCATACCGTTTTCAATAACCAAAAGTATTAACTCAATTACAATATTTCATTCTAGCATTACTGATTATCAAATAACGGAATTGTGTAACTGCAAATACGCTGTTTATTGTAACCTGTCAATATTTAAATACATCTGCATTGTATTATTTCAGTTACTATTAATTACGAATCACCTTCATTGTTAAACCAAGAAGGTCACATGAAACAGAACAAAGGTGAAGTCCCTTCTAGGTCAGCAAACGTAACGGTACGGAACGGTGCTCCAACATTACTTAAAAGCTACAATTGGATCGAATATTATTTCTAAGAAAAATTGATTTAGTAGGACTGAAACGCAATTGTTTAACATTAATATGGTTTGAATTCTGTCTAAGCGTGTCTTTTACATTATTTTGTCTTTATTTATATTTTTTTCTTTATCTTTGAGACACAAGGTTTGCATATAATTAAGGTAATAAATTAAAATTCAAGGATACTTTTAAAGTAAGTCATTACAGAAAGCTTAGTAATAAATATGTAAATAAAATATTACAGTGATTACTCATTATTTTAATACCAATACGTCTTTTATTTTTAACGTTGTTATTACTACGCTCTCAAGGTTACTAAATAAGTAACTAAAAAAGCAGGTCAAGAGAATTAAAGAAACCGAGTGGTTTTCAACAAATGAAAAAAAATACGTTTTGTTATTTCTCGAAAAGTTCAAATTTTACTCCAGAGATGACACGATTTGATAGGGATGCCGACTTTTAAAATTTGTCAAAAGAGCCTTCTCGAGTTTTTTAACACAAAAAACCTTATTATTTGGAGATATTAATTTCTTTTTAAATGTTGAGCGTTTTTTCAAAGATTCAAATAAATTTGCTGACATATCATCCTTCAGCACCTGCGTAAAATGCTCGCATAGCTTTGCTTCTGATACGAATAAGTAAGTTTTAATAACTTGAATGAAAATGATCATTATGAATTGGTTACATCACCATTTTAATCGTCCTATATAATATTGGACTTACGTTGTAAAAAGTCATGAATATTTTTCAATTAAAAAAAAAACTGTAGCTTAGTTACTACTGGCAATACTAAATGTTGAATTATTCATTTATTATCGAAAAACGTGAGTCGTCTCATTTGATAGACTTTATTAGTACAAAAAAACAACTGAGTGGATGGATGTAACAGATGACAAAAAAAAATAATCGAATAGGCGAAAATTTATGTCTATTATCACTTTATTTTCAGTCACATTTATTTTCAACGGAGTTTGATCAACTGCTCGATGAAGGGTTCCATACCAACCCAATTTTGGCTCTTTCTTTTCTTTGGTATGGTTTCCATTCAACTTTTTTTTTCAATCTAACTGTCTCATATTTATGTATGTTATCATAGGTGACATATTTAACGAATTACAATTTTAGCAAACATACAATTTTTTTTCCGCCATTGGTCAAGAGGTAAGGATGCGCACTTCGATGACGAAGGCTGAAGATGCGAATGCCAAAGCTGCTAAAAACTTTTATAAAGTCGGAAATATAGAACTAGATGTCCGGTTAATTGTGTTAGCAATAAATCTTATCAAAACCAAAAATGGTGTCTCTCAAGACAAGTTTATACATTACGTAACTTCATCTTCTAAAATGGAAATTTTCACTCTATGCATACATAACACTATGGCTACAAAAATAATATAACACTTCATATTATAAAATAAAATTAAGCATCACTTAACTCTGCTTTAAATATTTTTTGAATAAAGTGATATTTAAAATATTCACATCAACAACAGATATTTTATTTCCAACATATATGTCCCTCTTAAATTGTCTGATTAAATATAATATACTGAAAAAACAAATGGTACATTCAAATTGACATCATATTAGTGTAACTAAGGTGCTACACATATTAACCAGATCGATATGACTATGTGTGTAGTTATTCTGAAAGTATGACATTTTTTAAACTTTTAAATTAGGAAGACATTTTTTTCTGTAAAAGAAAAATATTTTCTGTATATATTATTATGTTTTCTTCTAAATTCAAAAAGCATATGTTCAAAAAATATATTTAAGATTAAACGACTGAATTTGAGATACGATTAAAAATGTTTTCAAGTGACATTTTTTTCTGCACGCCGCGGATTCAAAGAACAGAAATTCATTACTCCAAAAATTACATTTCCAAACAAATTAAGTAATGAAATGCAAATTTTCGGCGAAAACCCGCTAATGTTCTATAATTTAAAGCAATAAATTTACTTACCACGTCCAGTGACGTTCAACCCAATGTAATTATTATTAAATTAAATGAAACGCCCCGTTCGTTTTTACGAAAATGAATATTATTTTTTTCCTATTTTAGTGCTTCACACCCGAAGTTTAGAAAGTTTTTCAGCATAGTTCAAAGGATTTGGGTCAAAATTTTCATAACGCATTATACTTTTTATAATTTTTGTGTTACAACATCACTGGAAATTACTTATTAAACGTGCTTTTAACGGATGAGTTATTTTTATTAAAAATTTATTTATTCGTGATGGAAGCAATTATTGTTAATGGGTTAAAACGATTCCTTACTGTTGCCAATTAGAACGTTTCTACTTCTGTTCACAAATATGACCCATTTAAAATGAACTTACTTTAAAATTTTCTTACAAACTTTATTCAATATTAAATAATAACATCATACATATAGAATACAATATAATATTCTAAAGCATACATTTACAGTAATATATTTTCGATATCATTATAAAATATTACTTGAAGTATTCATGGCAACATTTTCAAATTCCGTGGCCTATATATTTTTTTTTAGATCTTATTGGTATTTATTATAAATAGTTATATGTTGAATATTATCATATTGCAAATGTATATGTATATCTTTAATCGAATTGATTCCAATCATCATCTAAATCAAAAAAATGCGGCTTACTCAAAGAGAGATAAAATCAGTTGAAGTGATTTTTTACCAATTATTTCTAAGTAATTTATTCTTCAATCACTAATGAGTAGTTAAGCCACCCAGCCAATTTTTTAATCCATAAAGTATCCAGTCCTAAAGATTTCGACGTTTTTAATCCAGTAATTGTAGGATTTGAAACCTCAACTTATAACTATGAACTCTTCTTGGCAACCGAGGTAGCAAAGTTTTTATTAAACTATAATTCATTAAATTGATTAGTTTTGATAACAATAATAATTATATCAGAACCGCAATAGATTTCAGCTTATCTGATTATTTATAATCGTTACATAACAATAAATTATTCATTATGAATTATAGATTTATAATAATAGACTATTTAACGAGTGACAAATATTATTCTTGTAGCTAAAATGTCAAAAAATTATTCCTGAACTGTTAAACTTCCGATGTGACAATTTTGTTAAAACGGTATTTTTGCATTATCTGTTTCTTCATAAAGCCTTTTATGTTTCTTATAGTACCTTAATTAAAATACAATTAAAAATTGAAAAGTCTTAAATTTTGTCACATCGGAAGTTTCAACAACTGAACGACTATATTGTATATCAAGTAGTAGATTGCATTATATATTTTACTTGGATTTAGTGACTTGACTCTCCGATTATATTATATTATGTACAAGGCGTTGCAAGATTTTGAGGTACTCAACCATTTATGCACAAAATATTTGACAGTTGTCTATTTTTTTTATTTATTTCAACTACAAAATCAATGTTGTAAATGCTTTAAACATTTAGAAATAACTTTCCAAACGTCAACAAAAAACGCATTGACAAAAAAATCACCCTCTTTTAATACTGTCTCTTTTAGTATCAAACACCATCTCGGCATATCTAGAGTCACGTTCCTCAATTATCGATGTCAATCAATTTTTTTAATAACTGACGGTGATTCAGCAAAAGTTTCGACTTTTAAATAGAAAAACGACGGAGGTGTCCAATATTTGATTCAATGGAAGTGCGTAAAAACGAAGATTACTCTTTTGAATAGCAACATTAAATGTTACCACCTCTTTGCAAAATAATAAAGTGTGTCCCAAAATAAGCTGACATTTTATTTTGACACTGAATTTTTTTACTGAATATACTGAATTTGCCGCTATTTTTGGGCGATGCAGAAGTACTAAATCAAAATAAACTAGATACCATATTTTTATCGCTTACTATCCAATTGTTCATACATCTACAAACAGTGTCGTTTTTAAATATTTGTTTATTATTTGTTATGTTCTCTTTGATGTTTTATAATTAATTGAATCTTTTATGCCTGATATGGAAATTCCATACCAATCATTTGTCTCTGTCCAAGAATGTATACATTATATCTTCTTTTATATTAAGCTTCGATTCATCTTTAAAAAAAAAATTCGTCAAAATGCGTACTATCCTTTTTAATAATCCATCTTTGACTTTTTTTAACTGATCGTATTTTCAAAACTATTTAGCTGATTACCATTTAGATGTGTTCATAAAATAGATTTAAAACAATATATATCTGTTCACGATCCCCTCGTGATATAATACACCCATTTGCGGTGGACTTAGTAGGTACTAACTGTCGACCTGTGGCACTCCGATACAAAGCGGGCTATTATCCCATAGCAATGGTCACGATTAATTGGCAAACGACGATTCCTCAAAGGGTGATGGATATCGAAAGCACTCGCGTGTAGAACTTTACGATACTGGCTGTCATACGTGATATAATCTCAATCAAACAAATTAACTTCTCTTTAAGTATGTATAAAATCACGTTACATTATATTACCGCATTAAGACACCATCGATTATAATATCTACCCTTTTTTAAATACCATTATTATTAATAAAAAAAAAAAAAAACCTAATTACAATGAGAACATCAAATGAAAAAGTAAAACGTATAATTCTAACGACAAATACGGTGGAACTTACGTCCTTAATCCATTTCAGATCCTTGGGTTTCTGCATTCTGCTCAAGATGTTTCGAAAATATGACATTTTCTGATCATAGCATTAAACTAGCATGCTATAAATAGTGCTTAAATTACTCCATACAACTCCATCAATGTATAATGTTCCAATAACAACAAAAAAAAATGTAAGAAATGTATTAATCACTTTCTAGTGTTTCTTATGAAAAAAATTCTGATATACCTTATGTTTCGTGGAAGTTTAATGAGCTGGAATTAATTAAGGACGTATATATACTAAACAAAAATCGAAAAAAGCAGGAAGTATTCTAAATTAAATTTATTCTAAAGCAGACGTATATTAAGGTACTTTCATATAATCAATATCTCCACTAATATAAAATTTACCTCCAACAACTATTTTCCATTTTTTTCTGAATGCAGTATAACTTTTCATATCAATGCATTATCATTTTTTGTAGCGCAATAGTTTTGAGCATGTTATAAATAGTAATGATAGCGCAATAATTAAGCATGTAGGGAAAGTGTTTTATAACTAAATAACAGGATGCAACTACCGCCATACCCATACACCGCCCGCACCGACAGTGATAGTGCCATACATACCAACCTATTTCGTTTGAAAAGCTGCTTCAGTATGGTAAAAAAACATAAATTTATGAATCAGCTGATCTATCAGCATCTAGCTAACATCATATCGCATTTTGAAAGCATTTTTAGGACCCCATTGATTATTTGTATTTGTATGCATTTTATCCACTGACTAATGTTATTATCATATCCTTACGCCTAAGGTGGGATTTATCGATAACTCACAACGGAAACTATTGGATCTCTTTCCATTACATCAATCTCAATGTCACAGTTCACTAACATTCAGACCTTCAAATGAATAAAGTTCTTGTGGTGTTTAAATTTAAAAACACCTTGAATATACAGTTACGAAGATGTCACTTAGAAGCCATGATCCATTCTAAACCATCACACACATGATGAGTTTTTTTATTTATTGTATAGTTATGATACTAGGTATATGATCAATACTTTATGAAGTAATTTATATAATTCTTCAAAAAATATGGTATCTAAAACTATTTTAAAACAATTCTTATTTTATACGTAAGGAGAAAGAAAATTGGGCCAAAGTAATGCCGATTGTGAAAGTTACCAGAATAAGAAATAAAATAATACAAATTTCAACAAAAGAGCACATATATACTTGGATTCGTACCCATTTCCTAGTGAGATGGATTTATGAGAGTACTATTGAAAATAAGGTGTTTTATTCCATATTGTAAAGTTATGCCGATTTCCATCGGGACGTTCCGATATGTTTACCCATCAAGCAAAAAGTTTAGCACTTATGAATAATATGAATAATAAAAACTTTTTCGTAAGTTGAAATTGAAGATAGCGGAACATTACAATAACTAGACCCATATCGCGGAAGTTTAGAAGGCCGTTTGCGATTTTTCCCACTAAAAGCATGTTGAGGAATCAAAGTCAGTAAGAAAAATAAAACTCAAGTATTTTGTTTTCAGCTTTCCTATCTGGCTAACGATTTGTCAATATTCGGTAAAAATCATTCGAGAAAGGGCCATTTCAAATACTTTCTTGCCTACTTAACTATAAACTTTCATAAATACATATTACTTAGTCGAAAGTTCAACGACTTTCTTATCACGATCTTCGCGTTTTGAAAGAGGTTACCGGCACATTTAGTTTATTCTAATACCCATTTTTATAAAGCGTTTCTTTTACGATAAATACGTGGAATACTTTTCGTTACATTAAAAAGCTTTTTTCCTTATATCTTTTATATTTTATTCTGTATTAATGCAATAGAAATTTCTGAATTTACTTCCACATTTTTATTACATAATATAAACTTATTATTACAGACGTATTCAATAAAAAATTAAAGCAACTATCATAATCACATTTTTTTATCAACCTGAATACGTTCATTAATATTGACATTTGAAACTAATTTTTGACTTAATTATGATAAATTTATTGAACTATTTAAAAAAAAAGTGTATTCAGAAAAAACTAACATTAAACAAGTGAAGTTTACATCTACATAATCAGGCGTCGGCCACTGTTAATATATTTGCACAAATCATGCTACAAAATAAAATAATATTAAATTTAAAGAATTCAATGGAATCTGTGCTGTTTTTCTTTTGGTCACAATACAGGATTTGTGAGACTTAATTCCAATTCGATTGATAATACGTGATACGTTTCCTAGAAATATTAATAAAGATGGCTTTTTTTCAAACTACTATTTACTTGTATAATATGATTAAGTTGTACTTTTAGAAATTTAAATTTTTTCTTTATTAAAAAAAATATTTACTTTATACTGCTAAATAAATATCATCGAATTAATTCTATCACCAAAATGCAGAATGTATTTTATTATTCAGATTGTTTATTTTTGTAGTTGTGGAAGAATTTTAGTAATTAATGGTATCAGTGCCCTATTTTAGTTTCAAAGCTAGCTTTAAATTTTTTTAATAATCTATACGCGACTTATAATCATTCATCGTTAGCGGCACAGTGATGGCATAAGCTCGGCTCGTTCTGTGCTTTAATCCATTGTTGAAACGCGTGATTTTTTTTCAAACTTATCAAAACGCCTCATTAAAAATTATAATTGGAAGGCATATGTCGCGGGGTGATATGAAAAACACAACCTTCAATATTCATGCGATGATATCGCAACACCGACTACACAAAACCGGGATAAAGTTTTAAGTGGTGATAACAATTTGAAAGTCTTTCCGTCTAGATAACCGCTCAGGCCCGGCAAAACTTGACGCAGGAAACTTTCCTGAGTGGAAAATAAGTGCCGGGAAGTTTTCTCATGCCTCATACTTGTTTCAAAGCCTCACCACTCACTAATTTGTTTGTGTAAATAGCGATTCTCACTTTTAACTGGAAAAACTTATTTCGATCAAGCTTATTTGTCTAAATATGTATTTGACTAACTCACGTTATTATTAACGAAACTTTGAAACGTGTAAATCAACAATCTCAATACGGAAACGGACTGAATCATGTAAACAGGTAAGAACTAAATATATTTTTATATTTTAAATATTATCTTTTTGAGTAAATACACCTGAGTAATGATATCAATGTGAATCGAAGATTTTTTTACAAATTCTATGATATTAATCATATTATTACTTCTGACAGTTTTAGTACCTGTATCACCGCATACAAAGTTTCATTTCCCAACTCTACTTAAACAATTTGAGAAGTAATCATTTTGGTTTATTTTTTAAATATATTTTTTCTTCGTTCACTTAATTTTACGTGATATTAAGCCAACAGTTTGTTTATGAAATCGATTCCATGAGCTTTATTAAAATCTCATAAAACTGACACAATTTTTAATTATTGTTTAGCGTACGAAATAAGTAACGTTACCAAGAAACTATCGGTAGACACACAAAGTCATCGAGTATGTAACGGTAGGAGATGCTTTTCAGAGTTGAAACCAAATTTTTTTGCCTCAGCTGATCCACAACACGCTATCAAACTAACGATGATGAATCATTTTTTTACTTCACTCCATATCTAAACATTATGTTACATATCTCGCACTGAATGTTCATGTTGCAAGTTTAATACAATGTTCTGGAAGTAGTTATCTCTTACATTTCTTTTATATCCACAATATTAGCTAACAATATTTCTCGATTATATTAACCTTTTGAACACCGACTATATTAGGTTAGGTTAAGTTAGGTTACCAATAATGTTTTCGAGAGTCTGTTTCTATTAATTAGTATTCACTCTTTATTTTGAAATATTCGTAGTACATTTTTAAAAGTATCTGTCGAAAAAGATAGCAATCATTATTGCCAAGAGGTTAGCATGCGTGTCTCGCATTCGCGGAACGTGGGTTTGATTCCCACTGAAAATCTGAAAATGCAGGACAAAATGCCTATTATGGATGACTACCAATTCTTGTAAAATATATTATTTTATAAAATGTTTTCACAGTGCGATTATTTCTGTTTGGCATGGTAATCTTTATGACACTCAAAGATTGAGCCCATTAAAAAGTTTATTCAGACTTAAGTTTCAGTTGCCTCTTTCAATGAAAGTTTTGTTACAGTCTCCACATATTGCTTCATATATACGGGTTTTTATATTTTTAAGCAAATTTGAACTTAATATTTAAATGTTAATGTTAATTATGTACTTTATTTTTGTCAAAATGTATCAACTATTTAACCAAAATAAACCTTTTATAAGGTTCCGTGATTAGTGATTATTTCGTCAAATGAAATGTTAGAAATATTAAAAAAAGCGTAAAGTGAATTTATATTAAATCTGACTTTTTAAATCCCAGGCATCCATTGAGCACTTCAATCAAATACTTGAAAATGAAATCGCTCGTGATTAGTCTTACGATCAATACAGGTAACATCGGATTTATCTCATTTTCTTCTCTCGACTGGGCAACTAACAGCAAAATTATGACAAAATGAAATCTTTCATCGAAAAAATATCTTATACAGTATTTTTAATTTCATTAACCTCCAAAAACAAAAACTAAATATGCCCAAAATATCTGTCTCTTTCAAGATCACTTCTTTAGTTGATTACATAAACACAACGGTACTTTCAGATATTTTCGTAAGTTAAGCTTCGCCCACTATTTCAATTAATTCCATGACTGTGTAGCCATAGCTCCACCAATTACAACATATTCTTTATAAAATATCTAGTAACCTTGACAGGCGAAGAATTGTATTCACTTGAAAAATAGGCAGACTAAGTTGAGGCTATATTTATCTTGCTTTGATACTAGAAGTATCCATATCAGATAACGGCGATTTTGACTGATATCAGAAAGTGCTTTAAAATGTTTCTTCTTTTATACTAGGAAAAACTGTATAGTTATCTATATATCTATCATCAATATATATATATTTATACCATGTTCGCTCTCAACGTGGAGCATATGGATCTACACAGCGTGAAGATATCCACTCCGAAAGAGGAG
>JAGVSQ010009136.1:0-13842 GCA_022683975.1 Rhyacophila evoluta | reverse complement strand
AAAGTTTTCAATGAAATTAGTAATCACAGAATGAATGAAATAAATTTGAAAAACATAATAAAAAAAATCATAAATTTACATTATCCACTCCGGAAGCAGATCATATAAGTAGATATCCACAACACTTTCTACGAGTACCGTTTGCCAGAAAATCATTAATTCTGTCGAACATTTAGTTTTTTCCATATATTCAATATAATTACTTTCAACATACGATGTCCAATACCAAATCATCCACACTTATCAAATTGACCACCGAAATGACAATGATAATTGTTATTTAAAACTTCGGATGAACAGATGTCAATCGATCATTATTATTCATTCATACAGAATACTTTCAATAATGTTTTAATATAATAGTATCGATAAATGAGTACATATACAAGTCACACTTTCAATTTTAAAGGCTTTAATTTAGTGAAAATCGTATTTTTTACAATGTCGTACAAGGAATATTTTGTTTCCTATTTAATTTCCACTTAATATATTTTCGTATACAAAATATTTTAGAAACTTTTTTATTTCACAAAACATTGAACATTTCCCAATATATACAAATTAATAATAAAATATGCAAATTTTATTCCGAAATCCGTTTGCGTTATTATAAATCAATAATGTTTTTATTCGAATTAAAAATTCTGTCGAAAGTTTCATGTAATTTCATAAAACTTTTCATGTAAATTATTTGAAACTGTCTCTTCCCATTATGAACAGATCAAATATTCACACAAGCTTTATTTAACTGCGCAAAGTTCTCTCTTCTTTTCAATGATTTTTACGCCATATTTAAACGAAATAATTGAGTTAAACCAATTTTATGACTCATCCAAGTACTTTTCCAACGTAACTTTTTCGTTACATTCTTCGTGTAACTTGTGTTACGTCAAAAAAAAGTGCCGACGGCTATTCTGGGGAATATTTTATTTGCCTTTTATCCGCAAAAAATTTAACACAAAATATGTAATTAGCTAGATAAAAGTTGTTTCTAAAATCTTTTAGTTCTAGAAATTATAATCCACAAAATATTTCCACCAATGTTTATAATAATATATATGATATATAATTTCTAGATAGAATTAATTATCGTTTAAGTGTTTTGTATAATCACTTCACCTTGTTTCTAGGAAATAAATAATAAGGGTGATTAAGAAGCAACTCCTAAGCTTTGTTTATGGAAGCTTTATATTTCATTAATTAACTCACAATAAAGAAACAAAATCTCACAATAATCACCAATTTCATTTTTTTTTCTATTTTATGGTGTAATTTATGAAAAATACTTTTATTTTATCATTACTTTACATACTGTAGGCACTGTGATATTTTTATTTTTTCATCATAAATCACTTATTTTTTTATGTAACTACTGATTTATATATATTATAGTATTTATATAACAAATTATGAATTCGATACTGCCGCAATATGAGACAAAAATATGATTTCAAATATATAATGTACTTTGTACTGGATTTTTTTTACTTTAAATACCTTATGAAGTAATATAAAATCATTTTCCTGTTTCTTCTCTCTATTAATATTCTTGTATTAATATTAACATGGTATAAGAAGAAGAATAACAATAATTCATATTTTTATTTTGATAGCCTAGAAGTTAGTATACACGCTTTGGAACCGAGGATTGCGAGTTCGATTCCCATGGAATGTAAGTGGTGGAGAAAAAAGTAAACGTCAGGTGTGTATATAAAGATACACTGTATGACAAAGAATAAAACAACAAAATAATAAATTCAAACTTTTTTGAATACGTTGTTTTCTCAAAATTTAATATTCATCTACTGCGTAAGTAATAGTTTTTTTAATAACGATTTAGGCACGATTTATATAAAATCATTATCATAAAGTTGAAATATGTCAATACACAAAATAGTTTGAATTATTGACTCTCAAGTAATTTTTTACAACTTTAAATAAGTGGTCATACAATTTGAAAATATCCATTTTTTATACATTTTTTCACGAATCATGGTATTATCCTGTTAAAAGCTCTGACTTGAAAAAATAAGCCTTATAAAAAAAGATTGTCATAATATAGAAACGAGGGGCTGTCATTTTTATTGGTTTTGATGTCTTGTGAAGGCTAGTACGTTTTTCCCATTAACCTTTTTATTTAACAGCACCTGAATCTAACGCGTGCATTCTTAACATTCAATACCTTCACGCGCACTCTATAAATCATCCCTTACGAAACTAAATGTTAAACTATGGTGCGTCACATCTATTAAAAGTATTTTATTTAATTATCACATACTTTTCATTAAACTAGCCTAACGAACTCTATTTCAAAATCGTCAGAAAACATATTAAGATATATTTCTGGTCTTTTTGGATAATTAAAGAACATTTGAAATAATTCTGTCTCACTTCTATTGAAAATACAAAATCAAAAACTCCTAAGATCAAATATCTGCATTTTTCATAATAATTAAATTTATTTTAGTCTCCATTACTCACTAGATAAACAAGTACATATCTAGGCGTCAAAGTGACAAGCATACAAGTTGCAGATTTCAAATACCTTGGTTAGCATGCACAAGATATGACATTATTCTTTTTTCGAGACCTGCTAATATTGCGCCATCTTGAGAATTGATTTTTTGTTTGTTTTTGTTTTTAATTTAAAAAATACCATTCTCAAAAATTTTGTCCTAATTATCGACCAGTCTGGTAAAGTAATTGATTTCATTTTATTTAAACAAGTTATTTTAATTTTATCAATCAATTCCTTTTTTTTACGAATATAAAATGCATATATATTATCTTTCATTGATTTATAGAGGATATATCCAATTATATTACGCAGCCAATTATACATATAATATGAAATTCCAAATAAGGTACTTATTGCCATTTTGATATTGGTCTAACAACCAAAATAGTGTCCTATCAGTGTGTTGATCCTTTGTGTAGAATTTTAATTTACTTATTATTTGTGTTAGTACTTACTCTCAAACTAAAATAGAATAAAAATAAATATATACCACACCACGATTGAAGCAAAAGTCTTCAGGTACTTTTCTCAATATTTATTAAATAATACATGCAATATTTTTTGAAACTAACATTTTTAGAACCGTTTCCTGTGCCTTCGTTTTACTCATAGTCACCCTTTGAGTATTCCGGGCTCACTTTACGAGGCTTGTATTTTGGTCACGCAGTATCTACGAGATGGTCATTACGGACCAGCTCTGAATACCTTCGAAGCCTCATCCTCCTATTCACACTCTTCCTATATTAAATATCACACTAAGCGAGTATTAATACTTATTTGGAGCGTGAAATGTTTTAAGTACTGTACCTTTAACGCCTTTAGGTATATTACATTTTATAAAATAAATCCATTTTAATTTGAGTCTAGCTATTTTCTATTAATATTTACACTCCAAAAGTGGAGCATCAGGTCAATGATTTAATTATGTTAATTATACTGAAACAAGAATTAACTGTCCGCCAATTATACTCATATTGGACACCGTTTTCTTTTTCTTTGATTTATTTTTAAATATTAGTTCTTATACAGGATTTGAATCTGCTACTTCCGTTCACAACAACGGCTTAATAATCGACAACCGGAGAGACAGTATTATTGCATTTAATTGTATTATTAAATTATATATGTATATCTTCTCTTCTGTTTATCACAGTTTTTTAGCCAGCACCACATCATATAGAATAGAATATTAAAATTCGTCGATAGCTATTTCATTTCTACGAAAACTTTGCTTTAATAATACTGAGCCGCATTACAATTTCGAGTTTTGACATGTGTTCTTGTTTCAATATTGTGTTCTTATAACAGCAAATTTTTGGTATTTTAATTTGAATAAAAAATACTTAGCAAATTACAGTACACTGTGGTTGACAAAAAAATACCTACATATCGTCGTATTACTGGCAAAAGACGTTAAAGTAAATATAGTGAGTTTTGAAATAATCGAGTTTTAATGGTTGAGTCTTTCTGTTTTATACATTTTACGACAATTTCTTAAAGTGTAATCATTATACCCTAAAAAATTGTCGTAAAATCTATTTAACAGAGAGACTCAACCATTAAAACTCGATTATTTCAAAACTCACTTTTTTACTTTCAAGTCTTTTGCCAGTAATACGACGATATATAGATAACATATTTATGTTTTTTCTTAAGTTTCTTAGTACATTTTAATAAAAATTTGATAAGAAAAATCGTTTAAAAACTGTCATTATAAATATTCAAATAAAGAATCTTTTATAGCTTCATGTAGAAATTTAATTTCAAAAGCTTCCTCAATTGAATTTCAAATAATCAACATGTAGTGACATTTCTTGTTCAACCACTTTACTGTCGCTTCTTTAACTAGTAAATAAACTATACGCTAAGTGCGGTGAAAGGAATTTAAGTGTTAGTAGATACTGCAAAACGTTTAAGCATCGTGGCTTTGCTGTCAGGGTGTTTATAATCAAAACAGACGCGTCCAATCGCACTTTACAGCTGCCATTAATTATGCAATACAACTAATAGCATCCTCATAGAGCCATTTAAAAGATTGTGTGAGCGTTTCATTATACGGGGGGCATTTATATGTGAAGAAGCATTTAGATTATCTTTTAAGTTCAGGATTATTACAGCAATAATACCAAATTAATTATACATGACTGTTTTATTAAAATAGCATTTATTTTTTATTAACATTATCATGAAAAATTACGCATCAAAGGCGATCATCACTCAAAAATACCATTATAGAATTATTTTATAGGTGTAGTTCATGTTTTACGCACTTCTAGTTTTATTACACTAGATACTCTGGGGAAAATTTAAATTCATTATTTAGTCAAATTGATTGTATTTATCCTGTTACTTCAGATTTATTTCAATACATGGTTGCTTACAATAGTTGTGTACAACAGTGGATATATTAAAAGTTGAAAGGAACACGTATCATCTTAAAAATGCAGTAAAATTGACATGTAAATATAGACGCTGCTACAATTTGCTATTTATAAGGTTGTTTTATAACAGACATGTGCAGGAAGTTGTGATTTTTGTAAAACGTATAGGGGATTCAAAACTTTACTTCATCGTTCTTGACTAATATTAGCTGTGGTTATTATTATATTTTTTTTTTAATTAGATAATTTCCTAGTTCTTTTTTCATTCAGAGGCCGTCGTGCAAATGTTATACGATATCAATTTAAATCTAGCTTCACCTAGTAATTAATATTTTGATAACCAATGCATTACATGTAGTTATGTGTCTATTTGTTAAGTTTATCAGTTGCTTTACTTCCTATAAAATCATAAATTGCTATATATTAAATTATCGATAATACGTCATGAAAAATTATTCGAGATACGAGAAAATAAACATGTGTATATGTTAATATACTTAGTACATATTTGTCACCATAAATTCCGTTTTATTTTGCTATAAATATCTTAAAAGTTAAAAAATTATGAAACCCTTCGTTTCATATATACGTACTGATTTACGTACATACTTGAGTACAACAATATATTTTATACATACTAAATTGGAAAAATTTAAATTTATATATTTTCACATAATAATTGAAGCATCAAAACCATTACTTGTTATTTCTGTCAGTCTTTTTTACTAGTAAGTTATGCTATTGCCAACCATATGTCCGTAATTATTACATTTTATTCTAAATATTCCTAACAATATCTAGATAAAACAATATATTGAAAAAACAAAAATGCCAATAATACGTTTTTAGCTGATTTGACATATCTCAGAGGACACTGCGTAAACAAAAACATATTAAATACATCGATACCATTGTAAAGTTTATCCAACCTACTTGAATTACACCATGGAATCAGAAATATAATATTATTGTATTTCTTTTGTGTTTTCTACCGCGTCTTTCGCACCCTGAGGAATCAAAGATCAAAGTTTGAAAAACGACGTGTCATAAAATCGACGCGCCAATCATTGAAGAGAAAAGAAAAACTTCATTTTAACCTCGAATAAAATAAAATAACAATAAAAAAAAGTTTTAAAGTTTCTCTGAAAATGACATCATCTGTTAATCGTTGTTTGTAATTATCAACGACGTACGTCGCTATACTATATTCCTAAAGCATCATTTACATCAATGCTATAGTTAAACTTTTCCCCAGTAGTTCAATATTTCTTGCTTCTACGCATTGCAATATTTTCGCTTAAATATTTTTTATCTTGATCCATCGAATTCTTAGTTAATATTTGTTCATTTATCCAATTCATCCAACGATTATCTTTTGCGATTTTCTTTTCAGCATCAGATTTGATCAAATCGTTTTAATTTTTTTTCTTGTAATTATATAAATTATTTAATAATTTCATGTGTCAATTCAAATTAGACTTTTTATACATTCAAAAATTTAATCTTCATTTATGTACGACATACTTTTTAACTAATTAAAATTTATGGATATGCCTGATTGAGAGCGGATGTCAGAATAATTTGGATTGTGGAAAGTTTGATAAAGCGGAAATAAAAAAAAAGAATTTTCTTTTATAGAGTAATCTTTTTAATACGTGTAAAAATATTAAAAAATAAACTAAATTCTACTACTTTTCGATCTAAAAATATATTGGGATTGTTTCTCATACATTTATGAAATATATTATTTGTTGTATAATATATAGTATTTCGAGCTTGGTCCGAGGTTTAAAATAATTCAAAAGCTCGCATATTAACTTATCTATAGAACCAGTAGAGTGTTCAACGATCAATTACAGACCACATTATAATTACTCATTATAAAATAAAGCTTCTTATACCATTTGGTGTCTAGACTGAACTAATAAAATTGGTTGAATACTAGGGCCTTTAAAAATATTGCGTACTAACTGAAAGAACTTTACGACCTTTCATTTAGTACATATCTCAATCACTGCCGTGCACGGTTCGTCGCAAATTTGTTATTTTTATATGGAAGACATTTTATGTGGCCCTTCGTTTGTTTATGTCGTTTGATCCACATTCAAATAAAACTAAATAAAAACATCGTAATAAAAACATATACCTAAGATTTTTTTTATTGACCTAATATACAAGAGTACATCTTTGTTGATTTGATGACACAGTTTTTCTTGAAACTGTATAAGGCATAAAAATTAATCAAGAGTCCTTCTTTATGTTTCTGCCATATATTATATTACATAAACACATTTCGTTCAATATATTATACAATTTGAACTAAATAATTTTGGTAATATCATTAAGTGGTTAACGTTTATAATTTCAAACAAACCTCACTACATAATATAGAGCATAGATTGCTTATTTTGTTTAGGCCTATCGCCTCTTTTTCGAAGAAAAAAAATACTTATCGTCCCTTTCTCGTTTTTTTTTATCTCGCGTAATAAGAACTTTCTAGGAACTAACTAGGAATGACTTCTCCTCCGCCTTAACTGCCTTTAAATGCCTCCCAAATGTTTAAAAAATCTATAAGTTTCCCATTATTTCTATAAGAAGCCAGTGTTCACTAATTCCCGAACGCTCCCTGTAGGACGCCCAAACGCCTCCCAAATGTTTCTGAACTCACCACTGCCTCCCTAGATGGCTTCGGCGCTCACTTTAGGAACTTCAATACTATTCAATCTAAGAATTTTTGACATATTAGTTCATAATAAATTCTCTAATATCATTTTATTTTATATTGATTAAGTATATCTACAATAATTTTGTATATTTTCAGTATTGGCGGAGTGTGTATGAATTACTCGATAGATAACTTTTCCAATTCATATGCATAATATAAATTGTATATTATTGCAGAAAATAAATGTCTAATTTTTTCATCTCTTGGTGGTTCAGTTGTAAACATACGCTCATCTATACCAAGTGCTATGGGTTTGAACCCTACATCTAAATGAGATTGTTTTAATTCAAATGTACAGAACAATTATTCAGCTATTAGCTGAAAATTAACATACTATTTTTTTTTCGAATTATAAAAATTTATATTCGTATTAAGTACGACTTACGTAGATGCCATTAGTTTTAAGGTATTCTACGTGGTAATTTATCAAGTATTCGTGTTAAGTGACGAAAACGTTTTATATTTTTTTAATATCGTATTTTTAAATTTAAATGATTAGAGACGTTTTCTGTTTTGAGATGAATGATTTTACAGCACATTGTATATATTTAAACAGTTTATATGGATTTTCAATGAAAAAAACCTAAATGTGAAATGTCTATTACAATAATCCTAAATAATTTGGTTGTTAATTATTTTCTTTGTTAGTGATTAATGAATTAGTTATTACTTTAATTTATGTACAAATACATTTTGAATAAGTTAATAATTACTTCTTGTGGTCTTAGCTCAAACCGAAAGCTAAAACGGCAAACGTAAGGAGCTTAACACACCGTCCTATTAACCTTACGTGGAACACGCAGGAACAATTTTAATTCTAAACGTAAAACGTAAAGCTCGGATTATAACTGATAAGCTTTATCAATCTTTGACGCAATTGTTTTTCTTTGTAGCATTACCTCACACATAAAAAATATTCATACGTCTGACTATAGACACAACTGCAATTTAAAGTGCAGCATGTGGCTGTAAAATAGGTGTCAAAATTAATTCAATAAGGTCCAGAAAAAAAGAGAGATAGTAAATAAATTATTTGCTTACAAGACAGAATTGACAATTACATAATATCACACGTGCAAGAAAATGTGAATATTTTTTTAACTTTAAACTAAGATTAACGAAAAAATATGAAATAATGCTAATTCTTTATGAGCGCTGTGTCAATTCGTATTTTTTTTTTTTTCTTTAAATCAAATTTTAATCTTCAATGACAAATTACATTACAATGACGATAATAATAGGTTTTGTGGTTGAAATTGTAAAAATAACATCAAAAATATCGTTGCCAATAGAGTCAGTTTTAAATTTGAATTGTTTGGGAATATGTATATTTCTTAGCACTCATAATATGTATACACAAATCGTGAATGCATTAAGCTTTTACTTGTTTCATTCAAATATAGTTCTTTCTTCTATATGGTTTTTGATGCTGTTGAAAAATATTAAAATACTCTAACCGACAAAACTTTCTTTTATATAGTTATATATATTTGTAACCTTCGTCTCCTCGGTAGCCTAGTTGGTAGCGTGAGCGCCTAGCAATCCGGGGAATGTGGGTTCGATTCCCCATATGTCAGATTTTAAAAATCCGAAAACAAGGACTGGATGCCCATTGCGTTGATTAATTGTCTGATAAACAATTCTCGTGAAAAATAATCTGTCAGGACGTTTTCACATTACGAAGATCCACTTTCGGAGTGAGTATCTTATCATTGTGTAGATCCATATGCTCCATGTTAGGAGCGAACATGGTTGAAAAAAATATATAGTACATTCGAAAGTTTACATCATTTGATTTTCTGTGAATTCAACTAATCAATTGAAAAATAAATGCTGGTAATTTGAAACAATATTTTGAATTATTCAAAGCTTCTGTTACATTTAGTGTATGCCAGGCTTAATTCGTTTGTTCAATAATGGGCGTGTCACAACATGCACAGCGTATTAAATCCACCGCATAAAATGCCGAACGCCATTTCGCGTTTCTGGAAACATCCTGCGGTTAATAAACTCCGACACCTTTGTTATTGTGATACGCTCAGTGAAGCGCGAGACGAAAACTACGTGATGTGATTTTGTACGCCAGCCAGCCTAGGTCGGCGTACGGCGCGACGCTTTTGAGGAAACTTAAAACTGAAATAAGCAAAGGGACGCGACGGCAGTGAAACTGAACTTGAAAGCTCTCTTATACTAAAGCTTATTTTTTAAACTTGACCAATGATATAACTATTCAATCATTATTATAAATTTAATGCCTGGCAGAAACGGTAAAACGCCTCCAGTAAGGGCAGACAATAGCATTTGCTTGTTCCAAACCTAAAGTGGCGCATGGAGATAACCAAATTGACTCCAGACTATTAGACTTACCAGTTCTTAACCGGTCACGGTGGTTTTGCTTCCAGGCTCTGTCAGCTTAGTCTTATACAATCTCCTACTTGTTTATGTGGCAAAATGCAGGAAGCCAATCACATCCTCTGGGAATGTCTCCATATGTCGGTTGAAAATGAAGAACTTCTCAAGTCGGTTTGACCATTTTTCGGACCGGTTGGCTATTTTGCTTTGGTTTAAATGAAGGATAATTTTCTAGCTTTTAAAAAAATTACAAAATTTACGGTGACCGAGAAGGTCTGTTTTCAACAAAGCTAGATGTTAACGGGGTATAATTAGTTAGAATAAGAACCACGCACACTCTATTGCACGCCAACAAAGATCTTGGGAAGCTGCTCTTGGGATACTTCTGGCACTTATTAAGAGCGCCTCACGTTTTTTACGCCATTGTATACGTCGGATAACGGATAACGGATGTGCAGACGTGGCGGGTGGTGGAAGAGAAAGCAAGAGGTGTAACATTTCCTGGGAGATTTTATCACAAAAAATAAAAAATACACAAAACGGTATTTAAAATATAATTATTTTTTCCGGTATAAAAACGATCGATTATTCGGGTAACGGGTAGCGAAAAAACACAGATATTCCCAGAAATAGACCCACTATATATTAATTTCCTTATGAGGAACATATAATCATCACTTCAATAAGTAAAACTTAAATATATTATGTATCATATTAAGTTTTTGAGTTAATTTAATCAAATCCATAGAAAGATTGTGCTGCGCTGGACTTTACCGTGATCTGCAAAACGGCAATGAGAAAATACTGCCCTCTTTGATGTCATTCTTCGTTAAGTCTTTTTCGTGCGTTTCGCAATTTTTCTTCATCATATTTTGAATAGGCTTGTTTTTAATCTTTACCTAAGGTTTATTTTTATTCTGAATCATTTTTCATGAATAATTTTTAAGCATTGAATAGTAAATTTATTGTGCGTTTTTATGTTATTCTTATTTTTTGCATTTCATATAAACACATAAATTTAAAATTTATGATATTTCACGTTGTATTTTTTTCTGGAATGTTAATGTACAATTGTATACAACGGTTTTTAAGAAACTGTGAGATTTAAATTCATCTGCAATGGTTCATCTTTTATTAAATATACCAATTACGTGCTCATGATCAAAGAATTACAGCTTCATCACAGATATAATCATAATGAAGAAGCGAAACTACTTTACATGGCATAATTAAACTTAGCTTTATCACAAGTCTTGTAACTTATCATTAAGTAAGCCTAAGGTTTTATTAAATTTGCCTCTAAATTCATGGAGAATATCATGCTTATTAACATTGAGTATTAACCACTTTTTGCAAACTTTCGATAGCAAATATAAAATATATTCTATATAAGCTTACTTACCTAGACAGTTTGTGGCAACTGAATTTACCACATTAACTGAAATCTCTAAGATACACACTAAAACACTAAATAAAAAAAAAAACAATAAATTAATTATCAGTTGACGAGTTTTACTTGGTACAGTGATTCAATTAATTGACATTCTATTTAAAACAATTAAATATTTACGAGATTTTGAATAGTGGAACAAACCTATTTCCAAAACTGACTTAGATCTGGAAATTATAATTATTTAATAAAAGACCTTTATTTAAATTGATTTTAATTGGAACATAGTGATAAAAGTGCACTTCTTTTGCTTAAAAAATACATTTTGTATGGTTACTATTAGAAAAAAACTCGAAAGCTATGAATAGTTAAACTCTGAATGCAATTTTTATAGACCAAAAAATGGTAACCTAACCTCTTTTAGTGTGTAAACCTATAATGGTACTACTCTACCGAGCTTAAATAAAAGACCTCAACGATACTGAAACCTTTTCATATGACAATTTTAATACTTAATTACTATTTAATAACTTCATTTTGGAAACCAATGTTACTTATTGAATAAGAACAGAGAGAATGATTAACTAATTTATAAATTTACCGCCAGATGAATATTATGTTTCCAGTTTATGTGAAGCACTTTAGTTATTCTGGTATAATATTATATTACATATCGTACTAAATAATATATTCCAGTAGTAACAAAATCACTAAATTCCCAGAATACTCTGCCAAGAAGGTCATAGGTTCAACTCACACTAAAACATAAAATGTTTAGTGCGCGAAAGTTTCAAGGGATTGTTTCTGTCATATTTTTGGCAATTTCTATTTTCCGACTCGCAAACAGTGAAAGCGGAAAGGGTTCGTATGATTTATTTTCTTCTGATTAATACCAAATTTATAAAATATATTTTTCAATATTTCTTATCTTAGAAACTTTATGAAATATATCAATTCCAACTATTGATTAAATTATATATGCTGAATTTATTAAAAACACACAATTACTTTATATCACATAGTAGATATTACACGTCAATCAATTTTGATCAAACGCTTTTAATTGACCTTTTTAATCATTATCGTGTTAATTCTAGAGACACACTATTTATATGAATGAATAAACAGATACTTGTGGTAGAATTTGGGAATACGGTGGTATAACTTTATTCAACACGAGGAGATAAGAGAACGGACCATGCAGTCACTCATTTAAGCTCGATCTGCGTCCAAGTCACGTATTGCGGATGCCTAAAGAAATTGTTAACTTGGTTTGCCTACTCTTCAAAGCAACGGATTTTTGACGTCTTTGAGACTCGCTAAACACTATTGTAACTACAAAATGTACTCGGTGGAGCTATAAGATGCCTGGTAGAGCGCTAAAATACTAGCCACAGCAATCTCTCAAGGCTGCGTGTGGTATCCAAAAACTTCACTAAGGGAGCAAATATAGAAAAAAAAAGTAATGAATACTAATTCCTAATTTTTTATCAATGTTTTCTTTGCTTTGACTATGTGGTATGTATAAACGAAAAAAATAAAAAATAATAGTAGCAAAAAATTTATAACTTTTACATATCTCCATTAATAATGGATCATGGCTATTGGTTGTTTCATCTATTTTTTTTACGAATCATACTATATGTATCTTAAATACACTTTATTTTTATACAAAATACATTTTTGATTTAAGGCATTAAACAATGTATTAGTATAGTATGTATTGTATGATTCACTACAGTGTGTCCTGATAGTCTATTAGCTCCCTCATTTTTTACTGTAATATTGTTGTTTTTGTCTGTCTTATTAGTATAAGTATTGTTCAGTATACAATTTTATTGTATTGTAGTAAGTGGCCTTGATAAAACAATATGCATATAAATATGTATTAATGAAACCATAGATACAGTAGACATATAGAATGAATATTTTAACACAATATCATGGTTTTGTTTCACGCAAAATAGAAATGTTTTTGACACAATATGTAACTTGTATAAACTTACGCCAACTTTAAGCACACTCTCAAAATTTACATTGAAGCTTTGTTATTACATTACTCTACTAAAAGCTCTTACCTGGTGCGTTTGCGGACTCGTAGAAAATGGTGGACAGAGCTTACGTAATGCTTTAGTTTGTTCCTCGAGTAAAGTTATGATTTAACAAGGCTAATGATTATCACTACTGGAAACTTTAAGTTCATATTATAAATAAGGAGTATTTTATTTTATTTCAACTTTAAAATTACGCTTCAAATAATATTTTAATAAACTCTTAATAAATTAAGAAATCTTTTATATATTTTATTTGGCTTTAAAAATCACTAAGTAAATATCATTTAATAAAGTAAATGTACCGGCGTATAAAATTGATACAACACTAATATGCATTATTTAAATTCATAAGCAAGAATAGAATTAATTTCCCCGGTTAGCGCAGTTGGTAGCGTGCGTGACTAGCAATCCGGGGAATGCGG